>PKML01050130.1:173745-204122 GCA_002933935.1 Eutrema yunnanense
GGATGTGGAGTTGTCTTTAGACCTAACTTATCAACAAGTATACGACTAGCAGCATTAGTACAGGATCCCCCATCAATAATCAAACTACAAACCTTGTTTTGGATTGAACAGCATGTAAAAAAGAGGTTCTCTCTTTGAATGGTGTCTGGTTCACTCAAGGCACTTAAGGCTCGGCAGACTACTAGCATATCTCCAGTCTCTGGATAAGCATCTTCTTCTTCTGAATCAGCAACTTCCAAGACTTCTTCTTCTTCTTGTGATTCGTATCCTCCATCTTGTGTGAGGATCATCACTCTCTGGTTTGGACATTCTCTTGCATAATGTCCTTTTCCCTGACATTTGAAACAGGTTATATCTCTAGCTCGTGTAACTGGATTAGAGGACTTACCTGCTTCTGGCCGAGTGTTTCTAGGACCCTCATACGCAAGCTTCTTCTCCTGAACATTGCTTGCATTGTTGGTAACAGTTTTACCTCTGTCATAGCTATTGGAATGAGGTGCATTCCCTTGATTTCTTGCTGTTGGCGCAGACCATTGATTAGGTCTAGAACGAGCTGTTGCTGCGGTCTTTTGTTTGATTCCTTGTTCTGCCTGCACAGCTGCATGTAACAAGTCATTTAAATCATGACAAGGTTGACGTTGTACCTTTCTGGAAATGCGGTCATTGAGTCCATCAATGAAGTGTCCCATAAGGTCTTCCTCATCCTCATCTAGCGCCATTCTGTTCCTTAGTTGCTCAAACTCTTCATAGTATTCTTCTACACTTATGTTTCTTTGAGCTAACTGTCGAAACTACTTTTGCATCTCTCTGTGGTAGTGTGGTGGCACAAAACGTTTTCTGAAGTTGAACTTCATGGCAACCCAAGTAGCAATAGGTTCGAAGTTGTTCCTTCTTCAGTCTTGAAGTTCTCGATCCCACCAAGACAAGGCGTGATCTGTGAGTTGAGCAGAAGCAAGGGCTATCTTCTTCTGGTCATCATACTCATAGTAGTCGAAGATGTACTCCATTCTCCTCTCCCAATCTAGATAAGCCTGCGGATTAACTCTTCCTGCGAAAGTAGGAATAGTTAGCTTTAAATCTTTAACAACAACTCTGTTTACCTCTCTGTTTTGCTGCTGGTTGTTATTGCGATCTTGCTGCTGATTATCATTGCGGTTTTGAGCATTCTGGTTTCTTCTTGCTGGTGCATTAATGGTGTGATCACTCTCTTCACTATCAGATTGTTCAGCCTCTTGAGGAACTTCCAAGCGTCCTACTCTCTGCTCAATGCGTCCTATCTGTGCAGCTAGATCGTTCTTCATAACTTGTAGAGCTTCAAGGATAACTGCATTGGAGTCGGTCTCTAGTCCTGCCATCGTCTCCTTGTCTCTGCACACACTTAAACAAACGATCAAGTGCCTAGGGAACAGAAGAGGTATGAGCAGTAAAATAAATCGCAAGAGAGCTACTAAACCTATGATGAAACAATTAGTAATAACGATCTAGGATTAACAATCGAAAAACTGCAGCAAGCAAGCAATCGAAAACAACCAACAATCGACCTCCTAATTCACGAAAAGAGAGCAATAATCGCTATCCTAATAGAACTAGGAAAAGCAAAACAAACTCCTAATCGATTTTGGGTTGTGCTGCGCGACCTAATTCTCTTTTTTTTTTTGATTCTAACTAGAACTAATAATCAACCTAAAACGCTAAAAAGAAAGGAAACAATCGAAACAAACAAGAAACAAAAGATCGACGCTAAGTAGAGAGAGAGATCGCGATCTTAGCCTGATATAGGAGCGTTTTAGGCTCTGATACCAGATGATGTACGAACGAAATGGAGTGGTGATGGACTAGACTCAAGTCTCGGCCCTTGAAGATTAATGCAGCGTGGAGGTGAAGGTGATGATGCGATCTGATGATGGAGGTAGATCCGATGAGTGTAACTTAGGTTACAGATCGAACCAATGGAACAATAGGAACGATGGGGCTGATGAATGATGATATGAATGTCGCCACACAAGGTATGAAAGCGCTTGTGATAAGACAGATTCAATCTGGTCGCCTTGATATCACTCACAAGGAAAGTAGATCAAAGGTTTGAAAGCTCAGTTTCGCACAGAGATTTCAGAGAGAAGAAAGTACGTTGTTTATATCATGTGTGTAAGATACACTGCTGCTAAGGAACCTTATAAAGGGCTCGTGCAGCTGATGCCTTCTAGGGCGAAAACCTAGTACAAAGCTAGTCTAAAATCCTAGAACAAAAAGAATGAAATAAACGCCTACTACAAGCTACTAAATGAAATAACGAAATACAATATATCCTAAGGTTTTATTAATAGTCTTTGGTCCTGCAAAACGAACAAACACAGTATATAAATTTAAATCATACCTGCTTGTGTCGATTTTTAGGAGAAAAGCTTGGGCCTAGATGGGCTGAATTGAGAAGACCATCTTCTGATCTTCATTAGACTTCTTTTGTTGTCGATTTCCCCATAGAGTGTTCTTGGTCCAGAAAGCCTTGAATTGTCTTGTTGAATAACTCTCTAAGTCTTCTAGTTCCTGATCTTGTCCTTGGTGGTTCCCTCATTGTTGTTATGTCTTGGATTTCTGGTTGTGCTTGTGATGAATCTTCTAAGTTAGTCTCGATGTCCTCATCAATAGGATTCATAACATGGTTACAGATGCATTTCATGAAACCGTAAGTACATTTGCACCTGATCATCATGATAAGGAACCCAATATAGATGCAAAACGATTTTATGATATGCTAGATGATGCAAATCAGCCACTCTACGATGGATGTAGAAAAGGGCACTCTAAATTGTCGTTGGCGGCTAGGATGATGACTATTAAAACTGATCATAACTTAGCTGAGGTTTGCATGGATGCTTGTGCTGATTTGATTAAAGAGTATTTGCCAGAGGATAATTTAGCTGCTGAAACTTACTATGAGATACAAAAGCTGGTTTATAGTCTTGGGTTGCCTTCTGAGATGATAGATGTATGTGTTGACAATTGCATGCTTTTTTGGAAAGATGATGATAAGTTGCTGGAATGTCGATGTTGCCATAAGCCAAGATATAAGCCGCAAGGTACAGGTCGGAGTAAGGTACCGTTTCAGCGGATGTGGTACATTCCTATAATTGATAGGTTAAAAAGAATGTATCAGTCTGAGAGGACAGCTGCATCGATGAGATGGCATGCAGATCATATGCAGAGAGATGGGGAGGTTACTCATCCTTCAGATGCAAAAGCGTGGAAACACTTTGAGACGGTACACCCAGACTTCGCTAGAGAGAAACGAAATGTGTATCTTGGTCTTTGCACAGATGGATTTTGTCCATTTGGTATGTCTGGTAGGCAATATTATTTATGGCCAGTAATCCTAATGCCTTACAACCTTCTTCCAGATATGTGCATGCAAAGGGAATTTTTATTCTTGAGTATTTTAGTACCTGGTCCGAAGCATCCGAAGCGTTCCCTTGATGTGTTTTTGCAGCCTCTGATAGAGGAATTGGGACAGTTGTGGTATACCGGGGTTCGGACATATGATTTTGCGAGGAAAACAAATTTTACAATGTGTCTGGTGCTTATGTGGACAATAAGCGACTTTCCTGCTTACGGGATGTTATCAGGTTGGACTACGCATGGGCAATTGGCTTGTCCATATTGTCTCAATAGGACAGATGCTTTTCAATTGAAACATGGTCGAAAAACAAGTTGGTTTGATTGTCACCGCCAATTTCTACCGATTCACCATCCATATTGGAGAAACAAGCGGTTGTTTAGAAAGAACAAAGATGTTCGTGTTCCTCCTCCTGTTTATCTTTCCGGGGAAGATCTAGAAGCAGAAATTGATCATTATGGTGCACTAGAAACAGTCAATCGTGGTGGAAATTGGCACACTCCAGCTAATATGGCGGATGGATATGGGGAGCATCACAATTGGCATAAGAAAAGCATATTCTGGAAGCTTCCGTATTGGAAGGATCATTTGCTAAGACACAATCTAGATGTCATGCATATTGAGAAAAACTTGTTTGATAACATCATGCATACAGTGTTTAACGTGCGTGGGAGGACTAAAGACAGCGGTAAGTCAAGACTAGACTTGCTTGATCTTTGTTGTCGGAATGAGTTACATATTAAAAGCAATGGGAAAGCACTTGTTCCCATATTTCGATTGGGTGCATAAGAAAAGTCAGCCTTGTTCAAATGGCCGACATCTGATGTGAAGTTCCCGGATGGGTACGTATCTTATCTAGCTAAATGTGTTGAGAAAGGGCAAAAGTTTTCTGGGATGAAGAGTCATGACTATCACGTCTTTATGGAACGGCTACTTCCTTTTGCATTTGTTGAACTTCTACCAGGAAATGTACACGAAGCAATTGCAGGTAACTTTAAATTAATCACATATGTAAACATTGATATAATATATATGAAATGAAAAATTAACAAGTCTGCCTTATATGTGGTAATTGTCATTGTAGACATTGGAGCGTTTTTTCGGGATCTTTGTACCCGCACTTTGTCAGAAGATGTTATTGCACAACTTGATGCCACTATTCCTATTTTTTGTGCAACTTGGAGAAAATATTCCCCCCAGCCTTCTTTGATGTTATGGAACATCTACCTATCCACCTCCCTCACGAAGCAGAACTTGGAGGACCTGTGCAGTATTGGCGGATGTACCCATTCGAGCGATTCATGGGACATTTGAAGCGGAAGGCTAAAAATCTAGCCAAAATTGAAGGCTCAATAGTAGCAGGAAGTTTAACAGAAGAAACTTCTCACTTCACGGGATACTATTTCGGCTCGAAGGTCCGCACACGGAAAAGGGCAGCACGGCGATATGATGATGGAAGTGTAGGACAAACATATGCTAATGAAGGTGTGATATGATCCTAGACGGCTCAATGGAGGTTAATCACTTAGCCGAGGAGAAGCTTGCCGAGGAGACTTTTGCCGAGAAGGAGCTTGAACCCGAGGAAGCTTTGTACGTTCCGGAATAACCTATGACGAGAGCTAAGGCAAGGAAGCTTAAGGACGCACTAGGAGGACTCGTTCAACATGTTCACGAAGCCGTGGGTTTGAAGGAAGAAGTGCCTCGAACAACATTGGTTTCGATACAAGTCCAAGTGTGCTTTTTTCCTTAGTCACGGTTTTTACCCATTAGGTTTTACGTGACAAGGTTTTTAACGAGGCCTTGGAACACTTTTTCCCTCAAGCCCAAATCCCTCAGAAAATCTCTCAACAAATTCCCCACGAAAATCCCTCAAGAAGTTCAAGGGTCATTTTCGCAAGTCAGTCAAAAACTCTCTTTAATTTTTCTTTTCATTTTCGAGAAGTCTTCTTGCATTTTCGAGAAGGCTTTTGAACTCCTTTGTTTATTTAATCTCTTTGAGATCTTGTATTTTGACAACAATCAACAATTATCAATAAAAAATTCTCTCTTTATTTTCGATTTTCTTAGTGGATTTCTAAGGGTTCGAAAATCGGTTTATCAAAGACATTTCCATCTCTCTTTGTGGGCAGCCACTCTACCAATCGTCGTGTCGTGAACGTCAATAGCGAGCTGAGTGTTGGAAGGATTTTCGGGTGGATTTCCACGCCTTCGAGCCTGCTCCATGTTCCGGGGTTACGATTCCACCGTCTTGAACCTCCATTCAAGGATTATCCCATTCTTACCGCTCCTTTGAGAAGATCCCGTGGACAGGGGTGTATTAAGTTGTATCAGAGCAACTCAAGGATCCGGTAATATCGTTTCATCTATCCTTTTATCATTTCGATCATCTCGTTTCATTTCCATTGCATAATTTTCATTTTGACCGTTCATCTTCCTTTGTGTTCATCGAGTAGTTCATCAATTTTCTGGGTTGAATCTAGTTTTGTTTTAATTTAATTATTACATTTAGATCATTGTTAGGTTATTGTAGTCCATCGTAAATCCAAAAAAAAAAATCGTTCATCATTTTTTTTAGAAAAAAATCGTTCATCTTCATTCAAAAAAAAAAAAAAAAAAAAATATTGGTTTGATTGTGTTTGATTCCTTGAACTACCTAAGCTCTTGTTTGTATGGTTTTAAATTTTTTGCAAGGAATTCAAAGGTCAGCAATTTCGGAAGTTCAAAAGTCTGAGGGACTTTCCGGGGAAAATCAAGACCAAGGGATTTCTGGAGAATTCCAATCCGCTGGATTTTTCTTTCGGGGAGACTTCGATCCGAGGGATCCATCCGGGGGAAATATAAATCCAAGGAATTTATTCGGGAAAATTCAAAACCGTCGAGGGATCAATTTTCTGAGAAAATCATCAAAACCGACTAAGCGATCTCTTTCTCTTTTCTTGTTTTGAATTCACGATTTAAAACGTTGTTTTCTTTTACTAACTGATATATTATGGTTTTTACCCTATTTAAGCCATGATATAAGTCCTTTTTATAGAGTCTTTCTAGTGTTTTGTAGTCTTTTAGAGTCTTTTACAGGTCTTAACACGTTTGGAGCGTAATTGGAAGTATTGGAGCTTTCTAGAGCGGTTTGAAGCAAGGCTGAAGTTCGTGTCGCTGAGTATCTGATTTCACGTCAAGTATCGATCGATACCCCCTGGTATCGATCGATACCCATCGCAGTATGACAAGACAAGCGACTTAATGAAGAGTTGAAGAACTGCAGATTTTCCCCAGAAGTCTTTAATAATTACAAGAAGCCCCAATTCGTGTGTTAGCTTATAAATTAGAGATTTTACAGCCATTGTTAGGCTAAGCTTTATTTTCTACGCTTTATTTTACTTTGGTTTGAGAGAGACAAGTCTGAATTTCCCTTCATCCGAGATCGGATTTGGAACCCTCTTATTACTCTTTCTGATTTATTGATGATTTATTCAGTTATGTTGATTGTTTCATTCTCCATGTCTGAGTAAGATCCACTTTAGGTTCAAGGTTCTCATAAGGGTTTTCTCTGAATGCTAGGTTAATTATCTGTTTAGGATTCACCATCTGAATTAGTTCTTCGCTTAGGTTGTGTTCAAAGCTAATTCTAGGTTGACGAATCTGGAACTTAGATCTTAGGATAATTGATTAGGCACGACAGTGCGATTAATTACCTGATAGAACCTAGGTGAGCAAATTGATTATTCGCAAAGAGATTTGGTTTAATTGATTTGTGAACATATCAAACCTGATATTAAAGATGATTTAGACTTTAGGATTCACAAAGAGATTTGGAATTCCTAGGATTTAGATTTAGATAGTTTTCGCAACGACAGTTGGTTAATTATACCTTAGTGATTTGAGTTCAAGAACTGCGCTAAATCTGAATCATGTTAGTTAGTTTATCTGCATTCATTGATTTCCTGTGAAATACCCTGAGCCTATATTTTTCCAATTGAATTACAACTATTTTAATTTCTGCACTGCTTTCAATTACATCTGTTTGGCTTAGCTTAATTCGATACTATATAATCTATTGTGTGATCTCTGTGAGTCTTTGTGGTTCGACCCCTAGCTATATTACAACTACTGCTTTAGTATTGTTAGGGTATTAATTTGAGCATATCAAATTTGGCGCCGTTGCCGGTGACGTAATTCGCCATTAGATTTTAGTCTGAGAATTTCGACTAAGTTCGTCGGTATCGATCGATACTCCCTAGTATCGGTCGATACTCGTCGTCTTTTTTGTTGATATCGATCGACAACACTTGGTATCGATCGATACTCAACGTATTTTTTTGGTTACTTACGTGCCTTGTCTAGTGTTTTGTTTTCAAGTGTATGCATATTCGTGAAACCAGAAGCAACAAGAGCACTCAGCTAGTTGAACTGTCATTGGAACAGCTAGCACTTGTGGGATGAACAACCCTGTGGTTTTAAGAGCTGATGAAGCTGGAATTCTGAGAGACCAATAGGGTCAAGTGTGCAATGAGAGAGGGCCACGACTTGATGAAGCTGGAAACGTCGTTGTCCCTCCTGCTGTTATTGATATTGTCGCGCAAGCTGGGCGCACCAACGTTGGGAATGGTGCAGGTGATCAAGCTAGGACACTTGGCGAGCACAACAGACCTGATCAGTTCTATGCCAATCGATCTGCGATTCGCATCCCAACTTTTCAGAGGAACGACTTCGAGCTGAAGCATGCGTACTACGCTCTTGTAAGTCAGAGCCCTTTCCATGGCCTACCTCATGAGCATCCCATGGATCATATCGAGAGGTTCGAAGATTTGGTCACTGGTATGAAGTACAATGGAGTGCCCAATGAGTACCTTTTCTGCAAACTCTTCCCGTACTCTCTTGGTGGGGATGCTGCTTATTGGCTGAAGCAGTTAACTCCTGGTTCACTAACTACATGGGAAGAGACGAAGAATGCATTCCTGTGCAATTTCTATGATGATGCGAGATCCGAAGAGCTCAGAAACAAAATTTCCCAGTTTTCTCAAGGTCCAACAGAGGGACTCAAGGCTGCTTGGATTCGTTTCAAATCTTATCAGAGAGATTGTCCGCACCATGGGTTCAATCAAGTTCAACAGAGGGATCGATTGGAGGTACCAGATGGCTCTGGATACTGCGAGTAATGGAAATTTCAACACCAGATATCCAGATGATGCAGTCGTGCTAATTGAGAACTTGGGGTCTAGTAATAGCACCAAGAATGCTGATTCCGAGCGGAAGAAGCAGGCTGGAGGAATTGATGCATCGGAGATCGCTGAAGTTCAAGCCAAGCTGGATTTCCTGATCGGGAAGAATCAGAAAGCGGTCCACTTTGATGCTGAGGATGAAGTGGAAGATGTTAACTATGTTGGTGGTTCTGGATTTCAGGGTCAGCAATTTGGGTACAACAACAACCGAAACATCAGCAACAACACTCGCAATTACGAGAATTCTTCGTACCTGCCCATCTCTCCAAAGCCTACTGAGAATAAGATGGAATCCATGCTTGAACAGATTATTCAGAGACAGCAAAAGCTGCAAGTGGATTTCAATGGGAAGATTGACAATCTGTACACTGATCTCAGTGGGAAGATTGACCATATGAGTGGAAGAATCGATGCTCTTGATACTCATCAGAAGATACTGGAAACTCAAGTAGCTCAGACTTCTGCTGCTGTCAAAGGAAAGATGGCCCAGACGAATCTGTATGTCAATGTGATAACTAGGAGCAGTGCTGAAGAATCCGAGAGATTTGATGATCGCAAGCCTGAATTTGCTGCACCAGTGTTTGATTACAGAAGTATCGATCGATACCCTGTCTGTATCGATCGATGCTCACCCGAAGAAAAGTCGAAGCAAAAAGCCAGTATCAATCGATACTCACCAAGCATCGATCGACACCATCCTGAAAAGCCGATACATAAAGTCAATATCGCCTAATTTTGGGAAGACCAGGAAACCGAGTATCAGATAGAGAGAGCTAAGGAACGAACTGAGAAACGTGCGCATAAGATTAAGGAGTCAACTCCTACTCCTAAACATCTCATGGACCCTATTTCTCCAAAGCAGTTGCGTGGCTTTGAGAAGATGGTAAGGAGGATTCCCCATTCATTCACTTTTGAAGAAGTTCTAGAGTCTCGTCCTCTGCTATGTCACTTCAAGGATTGCAGAGAAACTGAGGAAGAGATCAAGGCACTCTTCATTAAAGCTAGAGGTGCAACACCTCCACTGAGACAGTTGACTAAGAGGGAAGACCCAGGGATATTCTCAGTTCCATGCTCTATCTCTGGAGTTGAATTCAAAGAGTCTCTCGTTGACTCAGGAGCCTGCGTCAATGTCATGTCTAGGGCAATTGCAGAGAGATTGGGAGCTGACATTCAACCTCCAAAGACATCTATCACGTTCGCAAACGATTCCACCGCTCTTCCATATGGGGCAATCGCTGATTTGATGATCACAATAGGAGACTGCCTGGTTCTTACTGATTTTCAGGTTGTAGAGATGAATGCAAAATCTCGTACGCAGTTGATTCTCGGAAGACCGTTCATGGCTACGGTTGGTGCGATTATGGACACACCCAGCAAGCACATCTCATTCTCATACATTGACAAGGAGGTGTACTACAAAGCCATCCCTAGAGGAACTCCCGGACGTGTCTCTTGCATTGAAGATGTCACAGGAGAGACATTAGCAGTTGATCTTTTGGAAGAGCCTCCTGATGAGCCTGCTGTCACAGACGTTTCAGCTGAATCGCCCAGCATTCCCAAGGAAGTTGTCAAGAAGGCTAAGGCAACAAAGAAGAAGAAGGCCAAGAGAAAAAACGTCGTGAATCCCCATGTCACTTTAACCCCTCAGAAGTGTGATGGAGATTCGATCGAATACAAGGTGAAGTGCAAAGGAGCTTCCAAGCCATTCTCTAAGGCTAGAATTCTTCTTACTTCGGAGCTGAAAGAGAAAGGACAGGAGTTTGTGGACAGCATGATGAGCAGAACTCTAACGCTTGCGATGTCAAGTTGTGGAGCCTGTTTTGATGCAAGCTCTCACTCTTATCCAGCCTGAAGGGCGTTACAGTCAAGCTATTGAAGTTAAACGAGCGCTTGGTGGGAGGCAACCCACTGGTGAGTATTTTATTTCTTTTATTTTTCGTTTTTTTTGTCTTGAGTGAATCAGATTGGAGCAAACGAGGAGAAGCTGAACTGGCATTGACGAAATCGCCAGGGTATCGATCGATACCCTGTTGGTATCGGTCGAAACCCTGCGGGCAATGATGAAATTCTGTGTCGACTTAAGCCTGTATCGATCGATACAGGCTGTGTGTCGATCGATACTCAATGTTCCAGCAAGGTAACTTCTTGTTTTTCCCAATTTTATTCAGTTCTTTTGTTTTCTTTCACTGACTCTAAGCTAGATAACACTGGGGACAGTGTTGTTCAAGTCTGGGGGAGTTGTCTGCTGACATTGTGTTTGTTTTTCTTAGAGTCATAAAATAAAAAAAAATTGTCGTTTTATTGAGTCAATACTTGTTGGAGATAATGATCATGTGCTTGAATTGTTGCTTTGATTTGGTTTTTGAGTGACCAGTGTTGCAGGATCAGCTCTAGATCGACTAATGAAAAATCCAAGGACTGCCCAGTTGACTAGAAAACACCCATGTCTCCAGCAGAGTTCTTCTGAAGCCTGAGCCAAATTTTTGCACTTCATCAATGTGGTTAGTGTTTTTAGAGCTTGATCCATCATTCATATCTGATAAAGGAACCCATGTGTTTAGAGTGATGGTATCTCTCTCTCCCCTGTTATAAGTTGATAAATAAGAGCATAATATATTGAAATGATTTTCTTCTGAGTAGAGGGTTAGGAAAATTTCCAGCGATCCCATTATTCTACTGTAAAGGGAATGATCACACAAAGGATTGGAAGCGAGGTTAGGATTTTCCTATGATGCCATATTCGCCTACAACCTTTGATACATATAGAGGGAAGAACCGGGGATTCGGTGGCTAACACCATCAATACTCGCGTCTCATACCTTGATGTGTATATGCAAAGCTGAAAATAAAAGAAAGAACATAATAAGAAATAAGTCTGAGGGAGAGAAATAAATACAAAAAGTGTGAAAAAGGGTGGTTCCTTGTCATGATATTGTCTGGTAAAGAATCTAGAAGGTTCTTGAACATTGGCTGCAGCGATGAAACTGGTGATGAGGGTTTTATTTGAACAATGCTGTGGGATAATGTGTGGAGTCTGGAAAAGCTGTGAATGTCTACGGAGAAGTACATGGTTGTTAGATCACAAGCTGATTAGGTGACATTTGAGTACTTGGAAAGAGAGTCATTTCGATGGTTTATGAACAGATGAGTCTCCGCTTTTTCAAAACTCTTTCTCTGTTTAGTCTTCTATTTGCTTGAGGGCAAGCAAAGGCTAAGTCTGGGGGAGTTGATATATCATGGTTTTTACCCTATTTAAGCCATGATATAAGTCCTTTTTATAGAGTCTTTCTAGTGTTTTGTAGTCTTTTAGAGTCTTTTACAGGTCTTAGCACGTTTGGAGCGTAATTGGAAGTATCGGAGCTTTCTGGAGCAGTTTGAAGCAAGGCTGAAGTTCGTGTCGCTGAGTATCTGATTTCACGTCAAGTATCGATCGATACCCCCTGGTATCGATCAATACCCATCGCAGCATGACAAGACACGCGACTTAATGAAGAGTTGAAGAACTGCAGATTTGCCCCAGAAGTCTTTAATAATTACAAGAATCCCCAATTCGTGTGTTAGCTTATAAATTAGGGATTTTACAGCCACTGTTAGGCTAAGCTTTATTTTCTACGCTTTATTTTACTTTGGTTTGAGAGAGACAAGTCTGAATCTCCCTTCGTCCGAGATCGGATTTGGAACCCTCTTATTACTCTTTCTGATTTATTGATGATTTATTCAGTTATGTTGATTGTTTCATTCTCCATGTCTGAGTAAGATCCACTTTAGGTTCAGGGTTCTCATAAGGGTTTTCTCTGAATGCTAGGTTGATTATCTGTTTAGGATTCACCATCGGAATTAGTTCTTCGCTTAGGTTGTGTTCAAAGCTAATTCTAGGTTGACGAATGTGGAACTTAGATCTTAGGATAATTGATTAGGCACGACAGTGCGATTAATTACCTGTTAGAACCTAGGTGAGCAAATTGATTATTCGCAAAGAGATTTGGTTTAATTGATTTGTGAACATATCAAACCTGATATTAAAGCTGATTTAGACTTTAGGATTCGCAAAGAGATTTTGAATTCCTAGGATTTAGATTTAGATAGTTTTCGCAACAACAGTTGGTTAATTATACCTTAGTGATTTGAGTTCAAGAACTGCGCTAAATCTGAATCATGTTAGTTAGTTTATCTGCATTCATTGATTTCCTGAGAAATACCCTGAGCCTATATTTTCCCAATTGAATTACAACTCTTTTAATTTCTGCACTGCTTTCAATTACATATGTTTGGCTTAGCTTAATTCGATACTATATAATCTATTGTGTGATCTCTGTGAGTCTTTGTGGTTCGACCCCTAACTATATTACAACTACTGCTTTAGTACTGTTAGAGTATTAATTTGAGCATATCACTAACTTGTTCTTATTGATTTCAGGAAATCATGGCACAAGATGGGTCTAATCATAATCAAGGAGATAATCAACTAGATCCAAACGACCCTCTTACCCAAGCCGGATTGAATACCGCTCAAATACAAGCGGTCATGGACAGCATGAGACGTATGATGGTCGCCGAAATGCAAGAAATGAATGACAAGCTGAATCGTGCCCTAGGAGCACAAAAACAGCCCCTAAACACGCCCGTGGGGGAAGAGCCAAACCGACCTTTGAACAACGACGATTATTATGGTGATTCGTCCCATAATGAAAGTCAAGGTAGACCGCGCAGATCTAGAAACACGAGGAGACAGCATGAATCCGAGGGTCATTCATCCGGTCATAATCAAAGGAGGCCGAGACGAGAAAACACGAGAGGTGTTATTGCAAAAATCCCTCCTTTCCACGGAAAGAACGATACGGATGCATATTTGGCGTGGGAGATTAAGGTTGAGTTGGTGTTCGATTGCAATGAGTCTACGGAGGCTCAAAGAGTGCGTGCTACTGTCACGGAATTTTATGATTACGCACTTAGTTGGTGGGAACAATTGGTGACTTCGCAGAGACGCAATGACGAGGATCCGATAGAAACTTGGCGACAATTGAAAACTGTCATGCGCAAGCGGTTCGTTCCTAGTCATCACCAACGTGATCTACACAACTGACTGAGGAGACTTATTCAAGGAGCACGGAGTGTCGATGAATATTATCAAGAGCTGGAAATGCTTATGACCCGCGCTCGTTTGGAGGAAGATAGTGAAGTTACTATGTCGCGGTTCTTAGGAGGTCTTAACCGTGAGATTCAAGACTCGCTGGAACTTCAGTACTATGGGGATCTCGAGGAGATGCTACAAAAGGCAAACATCATCGAGAGACAACTCAAGAGGAAGAACGCCGCCAAGACTTCCTACGGTTCTAACATTCGACCTAATCCGGTCAACGATAGGTCCGCATTTCGGCCGAGAACGGATGTGAGGACGGGAACGGATTCCAAACCATTCACTCCTACATATGTCCGAAATCCCAATGAGAAGGCCGAGAGTTCTCAAGCCAAGAGTACCGATCTTCGATGTTTCAAATGCCAAGGCCGAGGGCATATGGCAAAGGATTGTCCGAACAAAAGGACAATGATACTTAGAGGGGACGGTGAGATAGAATCGGATGTGGAGGAAATTTGTGATGTCCCACAAGTGTTTGAAGAGGCCGCGGAAGAAGCTGAGTATGGAGATTTACTAGTGGCGAGACGAACTTTGCTTATACAAGACCGACCTAAAGAAGAGGAGCAACGGGAAAATCTTTTTCATACTAGATGTCGCGTCAAGGGGAAGGTGTGTAGCCTTATCATCGATGGGGGTAGCTGTACAAATGTGGCAAGCACTACACTTGTGGATAAGTTGGGTTTAGAAGCTATGAAACATCCCCGACCGTAGTATCTTCAATGGTTGAACAACGAAGGGCATTTGAAGGTAACAAAACAAATTTTGGTTCCTTTGTCGATAGGGAGCTATGTGGATGAAGTTCTTTGCGACGTGCTACCTATGGAGGCTGGGCATATATTGTTAGGACGACCTTGGAAATTTGACCGCAAGGTTACTCATGACAGTCTTACGAATAAGCACTCTTTCGCATACAAGGGGAAAAACGTGGTCTTAGTTCCTATGTCACCTCTCCAAATTTATCAAGACCAGAAAATCCCTGATAAGAAGAAGGAGTCTGAGGCTAAAGGCGACACAAATTCCAGCAATCCCCACGTTAAAGAAGGTATGAGTTTGAGCCCGATTCCAAAGAAACCCGTGGAGCCAAAAACCGTAAGAAACTCTACTCTTTTTGCGAGATCTAGTGAGATCAAGCAAGCTTTGTTTACAAAAAAAAATTTCATTGTTCTTATGTTTAGAGAAACTCTTATGAGTTATACTGACCTTGAGCCGGAGATCCCGAGCAAGATGATTTCAGTTTTACACGATTTTCAAGACGTCTTCCCTGATGACAATCCGCACAGTTTACCGCCTATCCGGGGAATTGAACATCAAATCGATTTTGTGCCCGGGGCTGCTCTTCCGAACCGACCAGCATATAGGACTAATTCCGTGGAGACTAAGTAATACGAAACTCCCAAGGATTCTCACTCGAAGTTGGTAAAAGGGGATAAACTTTGCTTCTATGAAACTGAAAAAGCTTCAAAGAACAAAGGATGTGGATTGAATGGTCTCACAAGGGTTGCGGAAGGCCCTTGATATTCCACAATCGATTCTCAAGGATATTACTCACCAAAAGAATCGAAGATTTTTGTTGAATATTACTCATCAACAAGATCTAGAAATTCAGAAAGGTTTTTGATAAAAGTCTAGATGATTTTCGTGGCTGGGTTACAAGAGATTATAAAGAAAACACAAAGACTTCCATGAAGGAGAGAGAGAACAATAATTCTCCTCGAAAATGACCGAACATTAAAACTTAGTTTGAAATTTGAAATATGACTCTTGCTCTTCCTCTTGTTTATTCTTCTTGGGGCCACGAATTTGAACTCCTTATTGGGCTTAGAAATGTATCCTGGATGCCACACATAAGTCTTTAAACTCCTAAATGAATTGGGCCTTGAACTCTTCAAGCAAAGCAACAGGTCGACCCATTTAGACAAATTGGCAATAACTTTGTGGTCCGATGTCCATTTCACTACAAAAAAAGTCCACATTAATAGCACATTGTAATAGCACGATTTACCAAACTGTTATTAAAGATGAGTTCATCATTTTGGTAACTATATAATAGCATTTCATCAACGCTAAGATAAAATTTCACTAAACGGGAAGCTAAAATTACTTATTCCGCCAACACTTAGCCCAAAAAATTCAATTAGGCGCTTTAACTTAGTGATTTTCCCCNACAAAGACTTCCATGAAGGAGAGAGAGAACAATAACTCTCCTCGAAAATGACCGAACATTAAAACTTAGTTTGAAATTTGAAATATGACTCTTGCTCTTCCTCTTGCTTATTCTTCTTGGGGCCACGAATTTGAACTCCTTATTGGGCTTAGAAATGTATCCTGGATGCCACACATAAGTCTTTAAACTCCTAAATGAATTGGGCCTTGAACTCTTCAAGCAAAGCAACAGGTCGACCCATNTATGTCCTAGCGTTTATGGAAACGCTATCTATTACCTATTATGGCGCTTATAGTGTGCTAACAATGTACATATTTCTTGTAGTGTTTCTTCTGATCTTGAACTTGCTGGAAACACAAGGGATCCATTACGATACTCCAATTGGTTTCATGTCGAGATCGTACCTGAGTTGCAACACGATCTTTGGCCCAGTCGCGCAATAGGGCTTGAAGGAGATCCATTGAGTTGTAAATTCTGTCGCTTCCAAGTCTGAATCGTTTTTGGAGTGAATCTAATTTTCAAAAATGCTCTGATGAATCAAGATTTCAAAACAGTTTGATTTGTAGCTTAATTCCTTCTGGTTTGGTTGGAAGAATTCTTTGAACACCCGTATGTCCGATTCGCGTTGGCTGGAATTCACCTGTCTTGGAAGTTGAATAACTTCTTCACCTGAGCTCGGAATGGATTGATTCAACTTCGAGGAATGCTCTAGTTGAGGTGAGAATGTAGTCCAAGTGGTCATTGGGCCATTCGAGTTGATCACGGACTTCGTTTGTATTGGACAAGGCTCATAGATCTTTTGGAATGGTTTCATGATCATATCATCCTCTCCCTCTTCAAAAAGTTTCGACCTCGAAACTGTACCGTCATGGATTGGGAAAGGTTGAAGTGAATCTGGCTTCTTCTCCTTGATCAGCATGGAATATATGACTCCATGATTTCCTTCATTCGTTTTGGTGCACGGTTTATTTTCCTCAATCTCCTTGATCGGTTTAGGGACCGTCTTCTTGAGTTGTTGCTGCTCAACCAAATACGCCTTATGCAACGCTTCAATTTGTAAACTGGAATCTCCAGGCTGTTTTTCTTTGCTTCTCCTCCGAATGAGCTCTTCTCGTGGTTGTGTTGGCTGTAAGTATCTTGGCTCCTTGTGCTCGAGGTGTGGGGATCGATCGGGCGGGTCTGCTTCTCTCCTTTTGAGTAGTCCGAACTTGTAACTGGGTTGTTCCTTCGCTCTTCTCAATCTTCTTGACTGTCTCGAAAGAGTTTCTTCTCTTCTTTGATAACTTGGTCGGGTCCATGCCTCAGATACATAAAATGGTCGATCACCATCAGATCGTGTGTTCTTCCTCCCGAAGAGATCTTCGAAAGACATATTTTTTTTTTTGTAAGAAGATGAAAAGAAGAAGATGAAGAGATGAGAAGATGGAATAGAAATAGATACAAAACTTCAGAGTGTGCTCTGATACCAAATAATACGAACCTCCCAAGGATTCTCACTCGAAGTTGGTAAAAGGGGATAAACTTTGCTTCTATGAAACCGAAAAAGCTTCAAAGAACAAAGGATGTGGATTGAATGGTCTCACAAGGGTTGCGGAAGGCCCTTGATATTCCACAATCGATTCTCAAAGATATTACTCACCAAAAGAATCGAAGGTTTTTGTTGAATATTACTCATCAACAAGATCTAGAAATTCAGAAAGGTTTTTGATAAAAGTCTAGATGATTTTCGTGGCTGGGTTACAAGAGATTATAAAGAAAACACAAATCCTGTTAGTTAATTTATCTGCATTCATTGATTTCATGAGAAATACCCTGAGCCTATATTCCTTCCATTGAATTACAACTCTTTTAATTTCTGCACTGCTTTCAATTACATCTGAATTGCTTAGTTTGATTTGACACTATACAATCTATTGTGTGATTTCTGTGAGTCCTTGTGTTCGACCCCTAGCTATACTACGACAACTGCTTTAGTATCTAAATAGGGTATTAATTTAAGCATATCAGGTACAAAGTGTGGGCTCATGCTACAATGATGAAGGAACCTCAATTGCACGTTGGTGGTTTGATTACTTCAATTCTTAAGGCCAATGGTATTGAATTGGTAGAAGGTGCCAAAGAGGTGGAGCTTATGGATGAAGCTTATCTCTCAAGAACCAGATTCTTCGAAGGCAAGATAGGAAACACATATGCCTACAACCTCAAGCTCACCGAGTCTAACACCGTGAAGCTTATGTTGCATAATGCTCCTCTCACCAAGCTTCGAGGAAGAAAGGACCTCCATTTCTACCCGACCAATGATCACTTCTACAACCCGACCACGGACCCACCACTTGGGACAATACGCTTATCAAAGAAGAAAGCCAAGCAAGCACGAGGGGACGAGGTCGAGGTATCCAATGGTCTAGATGAAGAGTATGAGAGACCGTTTTACACCGACCCCAAGTACGGAAGCGAGAGGTATAGCTTCGATCCTTATGATGGGAAGATGCCGGACATTTCCACTCGACATGCATATCACCAAACAAGACTCCTTCAATGGTGGTGCAAGTGGCAAGATAGGACTATGAGGAAATTGGTGAGAACGGTCAAGAGTTTTAAAAAGACGGTCAAGGAGCACAAGGCAAAAGGTGGAAAGGCTAGCTCATCCCACAGCCAAGGAGAGACAAGTGCAATGGACCGAGAGGAAGTTGGTGAAAGCTCTATGGCATTGGACCAAAGCCTTTCGCTACATGGAGGAGAGATCATGCTCCATGAAGAAGCACACCGTTCGTGGGCTCGCGAAGAGAAGATGGCCAAGAGGAAGGCAATTAGATCTCCATCCCCTTGCTCGAGCAACCCTTCCTATTCCATGGGGTCTTCCTCCCCGTCTCAAAGTTTCTAGGTAACACTCCAACCCTTGTACATAGTTTTTCTTTTCTTTTGAGTCTAGCATTTTTTTTTTCTTTGGTTTCTCCTTTAAATTTATTTCACACCGGGACGGTGTGATTTAATTTTGGGGGAGGGACTGATATCTAATCATGGTTTTTGTGATCTTATTTTTATTTTTGCATATTGAGTCTCATGCATTCATGCATTCCATATAAGGCATAGAAAAACACACAAAATCGAAATTTTTTAAAATACAAAAAGAAAGCATGTAGTTGCATTTCATGAGTAGGATCGAGTCAAGTAGCATATATGTTGCATTGCACGTGCATAGGGAGCAATGATGATTTGTTCTCGTAGAGTATCATTTTAAGAGCTTGGTTCAATGCCCTCGTTGCTAGTTGTTTGATGCTTTTAATCTCATGTTTCAAATCAAGGATGAACCATATTTTGATCTCATGTCTCATGTCTCATTACTCGAGTCTTAGCTAAAGCAAGTTTTGAATTGATTCCAATTCTACTTAAGTGAGAACCATAATTTTGACATTTTAATTATCATGTCTATGCATCTCATAGTGAATTCATGGTTACCATATACATATTTGAGCTTTTTTATACTCTTTACCACCCTCTTGTTAGCTCAAATAGCCGATTCCCATCATTGGAACAGTTAACCACTCCCTTAACCTACCTTCCTTTCAAGCCAATTCTTTAGTGAGCGAATGTAAAGCCTAATTTTCGAGTAAGCTTGGCAAAACGTTTTGAGTTTAGGACCCTACATCAAGGGTTAGACTAAGCTAGGCTAGATGGGAAAGGATGTTTTGGGGGTTTGGTATGAACAAAAGTGTGTGATCAATGACATTGTGGTGAAAGAAAGGAATAAGTCCAAGGGGTATCGTGAAGGTAAAGGGGGAAATGCAATGTTGTGAAGTGGTTGGTGCAAAATTTTTAAGATTAGCTCTTATTATATGATCATGGACGTGAAGGCTTCGGATGAGGTCAAGAAGACGCAATGGTCATCCCAACAAGACCTATTACACGGTCTAAGGCACGGAAGCTAGCGGGAGCAATGCGGAGCTTACTTACGGATACACGGATCGAGGAGGATCAACTTACGCATCCCGTCCTCACCTCATTATCTTTGAATTCTTCTTGAGGTTTGGCCATTTGTGTAAGTCGCGTTGTACTCTTTTTCCTGTATACGGTTTTGTCCCAATGGGTTTTCCGTATAGAGGTTTTAATGAGGCAACCAGCTTACACCGTCTAACGGTCCAACTTCTCGAGAATTCCACAGGGGAATTTTCCGAGGGAAATTCCGAGGGATTAATTCCCGAGGGACTTTCCCGGAGGAACTTCTCCGCGGTGATTTCTTGGTGGAATCCCAAAAGACGTTCAAACTTGTCTTAATTATTTTTGTAATTTTCGATGGTCTTCTCTCATTTTCGAGAAAGACGTTCAAACTTTCTTTCTTTGCTTTCTTTTTATCTCTTCTTCTCCCTCATTGTCGAAAACTAACTTATCAATTTTAATCAAATATTTTCAGAGCTTTTGCTCATGTTCTTCGATTTCTTTGAAGGTTATTCGTCGAAATCTCTTCCGGTTTATCGAGTGTAATTCCGCAACACTTCGACGTAGACATCCATCCGATTGTGTGTGAGTGTTCTTCTCGTGAATTGGGGCATAAAGAACTTTCTGGATTCATCTCCCACGCCTAATCATCCTCTTTCTTGAATTCTCCTATCATCGAAGCCATCACCTTGTTCATCGTGTTCATTGTCGATTGGGCCTAAGGAATTTCGAGTTCATCACTCACGCCTTAGCATCTCTCTTCGTGAATTTTTTCGAATTCAAGGATCTATCAACCTCTACCGTACCTAGAGCAAGCCGGTCCTTAGTCGATTCATATCAAGTGGTATCAGAGCCACTTGCTCAAATTTCGGTGAGATCTATCATTTATCTTTTCATCTTCTTTCGAATTTTTTTGGTTTTGTTTTTGCGATTTTTATTGTTTATTGTTTTGCTTAAATTAAATCAAATCCTTATCAAAAAAATAAAATATAGATCTGTAGTTTATAATTAATATTATAATTTTTAAAAATTCAAAAAAAAAAAAAAAACGTTTTTGTGGAATTTTGAAAATTTCAGAATTTTGATTTATGTGTGTTTCAAATTTTGCATATACTCACAAGTTTGTTTTCTTTTGTGCGAGGAACAACATGTCGGAAGAGAGTGAATCCGCGACCTCACGGTCAAGGAGAGAACGAGAAGCCGCCATGAATCAAAAGATGGACGGTATCACTCAAATCATACAAGAAATGAGAGATCGTATGGCCGCGCTTGAGGTCCAGACGCCGCAAAGGGAATAAAGAAATCAAGGCGTTGATCCAATGGCTAATAGAGCCGAGGATGCGAGATCCGAGCAGAGCGTGGGACGAGGAAGTTGTCAAGCACCGGCGAGACGAAGGATAAACCGATCGCAACAAAACGAGCCGGGGGGCAATCGATTTTACGATCGCGGAGACTCATCCAAGGGAGACCGAGCTAGACATCCGCCACCCCGAGGACGGAACGACAATGATCTTGGTGGAATGAAGCTTCGCATTCTCCCGTTCTACGGAAAGAACGATTCGGACGCTTTCCTCGAGTGGGAAAAGAAAATCGAATTGGTTTTCGATTGCCAAAACTTCACCGAACATAAAAAAGTCAGGTTGGCCGCCACCGAATTTCATGAATATGCTATTGAATGGTGGGATAAAATTGTGACAAACAGGAGACGTAATGGAGAGCATCCCGTTGAGACATGGACGGAAATGATCATGCTAATGCGGAGACGTTTCGTGCCGCTTCATTACCATCGAGAACTTCACCAACGGTTGAGACGATTAGGTCAAGGAAGTAAAGGCGTGGAGGACTACTTCCAAGAGATGGAAAAACTCATGCTCAAGGCTGATGTAGATGAGCCGAGTGATGCCACGATGGCAAGGTTCTTAGCCGGCATGAACCGCGACTTACAAGACCGCATGGAAATGCAAACGTATGCAACCGTGGAGGAAATGTTGCACAAGGCTGTTTTAGTGGAGCAGCAGCTCAAAAGAAAAGGCGTGTCACACCAACCATTTACCTCTAGCTCAAAGCCGAGCTTTACCAAAAGAGAGAAACCAACTTATCCTTCCCGGGCTGATTTTAAGCCTAAGACGGACTTTAAACCGAGTTTGTCCGGTCATGACTACAAGAGTAAGGTTGATTCTAATCCTATGCGTAACCGTGATATTGAATGTTTTAAGTGCAGAGGCAAGGGAAATTATGCGAACAAATGCCCAAATCCCCGAGCCATGTTAATGTTAGAAAACGGCAAAATAGTGACCGACGAGGAAGAAGAAAATGAAACCGCCCCAATCTTTGACGATTATTAGGAGCATACGGTTGATGGAGAGCTATTAGTAGCTAGACGTGTTCTTCTTGCCCAGGAACCGGTTGTTGAGAACGAACAACAAGAAAATCTCTTCCATACCCGTTGCATGGTTAAAACCATGGTATGTAGCCTAATTATTGACGGTGGAAGTTGTACTAACGTTGCTAGCACTACTCTAGTGGATAAGCTAGGTATGGAGACCAGGAAGCCGATATAACCTATAACCTTAGGTGGTTGAACAATCAAAGACAGCTCAAAGTTACCCGGCAAGTTTCGGTTCCTTTGACGATAGGCCGATACGAGGATGAAATCGTGTGTAATGTTTTACCTATGGAGACTGGTCATATCCTACTTGGAAGATCGTGGCAATACGGCCGTAGAGCTATTCATGATGGTTTTACGAACACGCACTCCTTTGAACATCAAGGCCGAAAGATCACCTTAGCACCGTTATCTCCACACGAGGTATTTCTCGATCAACTCAAACTTGAACAAAATCTAGGGAAAAGCAAGGTAAGCGATCCCACACTGATATGATCATGGACGTGATGGCTTCGGATGAGGTTCAAGAAGACGGAATGGTCATTCCCGAAGGACCTATCACACGGTCTAAGGCACGTAAGCTAGCGGGAGAGGTGCGGAGCTTACTTACGGATTCAAGGATCAAGGAGGATAAACTTACGCAGCCCGTCCTCACCTCATTATCTTCGAATTCTCTATGAGGTTTGGCCGTTTGTGTAAGTCGCGTTGTACTCTTTTTCCTGTATACGGTTTTGTCCCAATGGGTTTTCCGTATAGAGGTTTTAACGAGGCAACCGGCTTACACCGTCTAACGGTCCGACTTCTTGAGAATTCCGCGGGGGAATTTTTCCGAAGGAAATTCTGAGGGATTTATTCCCGAGGGACTTTTCGAGGGACTTTCCCGGGGGAGTTTTTCCGCGGGGATTTCTTTGGCGGAATCCCAATGGTCATTCAAACTGTATTTAATTTTGTTGTAATTTTCGATGGTCTTCTCTCATTTTCGAGAATTGACCATTGATTTCGAGAATTGACCATTCATTCTCCCTTTTGAATTTTCTCTTTATCTTCTCTTCTTCTCCCTCATTGTCGAACACCTTATCATTTTTATCAAAGTATTTTTTTCAGAGATTTCTTCTCTTGTTCTCGATTTCTTAGATGGTTAGTCATTGAAATTCATTTTGGTTTATCGAGTGTAATTCTGCAACATCTCGACGCAACCATTGATCCGTTACTCGTTTAATTCTTCTCGTAATAAGGGGCATAGAGAATTTCGGGATTCATCTCCCACGCTCTATCATCCTTGTTCTCGAATCCCTCAAGTAACGCAGCCACCCCCTCGTTTCAAGTGATCATCGTCGAATTGGGCCTAAGGATTTTCGAGATCTTTCTCACGCCTTAGCATCTCTTCTCGTGAATTCCTTGGAGTCGTGGATCTATCAACCTCAACCCTACCTAGAGAAAGCCGGTCCTTAGTCGAATCGTGTCAAGTGGTATCAGAGACACTTGCTCAAATTTCGGTGAGATCAATCCATTTCTATCCCTTCATCTTCTTTGATTTTTCTGTTTCTGATTTTTTGTTGTTTTTATTTTTGTTTTGATTTTTAATAAATTAAAACCTATCAAAAAAAAAAATATATATATATATATATATATAGATCTGTGCTGTAGAAATTATCATAATTTTTAAAATTCAAAAAAAAAAAAAAAACGTTTTTGGATTTTTGAAAATTCCAGATTTTTGTGGTGATATTGGGAAAAATCTGAACTTTGCATACACTCACAACGTTTGTTGATTTTGTGCGAGGAACAATATGTCCGAAGAAAGTGAAACCGCTACATCACGGTCAAGGAGAGAACGAGAGGCAGCAGTGAATCAAAAATTCGATGGCATGAACCAAAAGGTCGACGACATTGCACAACTAATCCACGATATGAGAGATCAAATGGCTACACTAGGGGTCCGTGTACGCCGAGACAGAATGAGAGAAACCAAGGCGCCGAACCGAGAGCTAATGGAGCCAAGGATTTGAGATCCGAGCAAAGTGTGGAACAAGGAAGTTGTCACGCACCAGCGAGACCGAGGAGAAACCGTCCGCGACAATACGAGCCGGAGGACAATCCATTTTACGACCGAGGAGACTCATCCGAGGGAAACCGAAACCGACATGTGCGACCTCAAAGGCGGAACCATGCTGATCTTGGCGGAATGAAACTTTGCATTCCCCCGTTCTACGGAAAGAACGATCCTGACGCATTCCTCGAATGGGAAAAGAAAATTGAACTAGTTTTCGATTGCCAACACTTCTCCGAATATAAGAAAGTCAGGTTAGCCGCCACCGAATTTCATGAATATGCTATTGACCGGTGGGATCAAATTGTGAAAACCAGGAGATGTAACGGAGAGAATCCCATGGAGACATCGACGGAAATGATCGTCTTAATGCGGAAACGGTTCGTACCGCTTCACTACCATCGGGAATTTCACCAACGATTGAGACATCTAGGTCAAGAAAGTAAAGGCGTGGAGGACTATTTCCAGGAGATGGAAAAGTTGATGCTTAAGGCTGATGTAGATGAGCCGAGTGATGCCATGATGGCACGGTTATTAGCCGGCATGAACCGCGATTTACAAGACCGTATGGAAATGCAATCGTATGAAACTTTGGAGGAAATATTGCATAAGGCTGTTTTAGTGGAACAGCAGCTCAAAAGAAAAGGCGTGTCACGACAACCATACGCTTCTAGCTCAAAGCCGAGCTTCACCAAAGGAGAGAAAACGACTTATCCCCCACGGACCGATTTTCAGCCTAAAACGGATTTTAAGCCGAATTCTTCCGGTCATGACTACAAGGATAAGGTTGATTCAAATCTTATGCGTAATCGTGATATTGAATGTTTTAAGTGCAGAGGCAAAGGACATTATGCGAACAAGTGCCCAAACGCCCGAGCCATGATGATGCTAGAAAACAGCGATATCGTGACCGACGATGAAGAAGAGACAGAAACCGCTCCAATCTTTGACGATTATGAGGAACATGCGGTTGATGGAGAAATCTTAGTGGCAAGATGTGTCCATCTTGCCCAGGAACCGGTCATTGAGAATTAACAACGAGAAAACCTCTTCCATACCCGTTGCATGGTTAAAAGCAAGGTATGTAGCCTTATAATTGACGGTGGAAGTTGTACTAACGTTGCTAGCACTACATTAGTGGATAAGCTAGGTATGGAGACCAAGAAGCATCCACGGCCTTACAACCTTAGGTGGTTGAACAATCAAAGACAGCTCAAAGTTACCCGACAAGTTTCGATTCCTTTGACTATCGGCCGATATGAGGATGAAATAGTGTGCGATGTTCTACATATGGAGGCTGGTCATATCCTACTTGGAAGACCGTGGGAATACGACCGTAGAGCCGTTCATGACGGATTTACAAACAAGCACTCCTTTGAACATCAAGGCCGAAAGATCACTCTTGCACCATTATCGCCGCACGAGATATATCTCGATCAACTTAAGCTTGAAAAGAATCATGGCAAAGGCAATGTAACTGATCCCTCGTCTTCTACTTCTGTTAAAACCGAGAGACTCTATAAAACGGACTTATATCATGGCTTAAACGGGGTAAAAACCATGATATATCAACTCAAATTTGATATGCTCAAATTAATACCCTAAAAGTACTAAACAATAGTTGCAGTAAAGTAGGGGTCAAACACAAGAACTCACAGAGACACACAATATATTATATAGGTGAGAAGTAAGCTAAGTGATTAATGGTATTGAAAACAGAACGTAAATTAAAACGGTTGTAAATTCGATTGGAGAAAGATAGGTTCGGGGTATTTCTCAGGAAATTAATGAATGCTGATAAACTAACTAGTCAGGATTCAGATTTAGCACGGTTCTTGAACTCAAATCACTAAGATATAATTAACCAGCTCTCGTTGCGAAAACTATCTAAATCTAAATCCTAGGAATTCAAAATCTCTTTGCGAATCATAAAGTCTAAACCAGCTTTTAAATCAGGTTAGATTTGTTCACAAAACAACTAAATCAAATCTTTTTGCGAATAGTTATTTTGCTCACCCTAGGTTCTATCAGGTAATTAATCGCACTCTCGCGCCTAATCAATTATCCAAAGATCTAAGTTCTAGGTGATCAATCTAGAATTAGCTTTGCAAACAACCTATGGTGAAGAACTAATTCAGATAGTGAATCCTAATAACTAATCAATCTAGCATTCAGAGATAACCCTTATGAGAACTCTAAACCTAACAAGAGATCTACTCAGACTTGGAAATTGAAGCAATAAACATGTTTGAATAAATCATCAAATAAAACAGAAAGAGTAACAAGAGGGTTCGAAATCTTCTCTCGGACGAACATAGTTTCAGACTTGTCTCCCTTCAAAAGCTCTCTCACAAAACCAAAGTAATATAAAGCATAGCCATCAAAGTGGCTGTAAAATCCTATTAAATAACCTAAATCACGTTTTGGGGTTTCTTGCAAATAATAAAGTCTTCTGGGCAATTTTGCAATTCTTCAACTCTTCATTAAAGTCGCGGGTCGTGTCTGCCTTGATGAGTATCGACCGATACTAGACAGTATCAATCGACACTGATGCTTCAAATCGGGTACCCAGCTACACAAACGTCTGCTTTGCTCCAAAATGCTCCAGAAAGCTCCAATATCTCCAATTATGCTTCAAACGTGCTAAAACCTGTAAAAGACTCTAAACCACTACAAAATAGTAGAAAGACTCTATAAAACGGACTTATATCATGGCTTAAACGGGGTACAAACCATGATATATCCACTCAAATTTGATATGCTCAAATTAATACCCTGACGTACCAACTATCACCAAGCGCTCGTTTAACGTCAATAGCTTGACTGTAACGCCCTTCAGGCTGGATAAGAGTGAGAGCTTGCACCAAAACAGGCTCCACAACTTGACATTGCTAGCTTCAGAGTTTTGCTCAACATGCCTTCCACAAACTCTTTTCCCTTTTCTTTCAGCTCCGAAGTAAGATGAATTCTAGCCTTAGAGAATGGCTTCGAAGCTCCTTTGCACTTGACCTTATACTCAATCGAATTCCCATCACTCTTCTGAGGGATTAAAGTGACATGGGGATTCTCGACTTTCCTGCTCTTGGCCTTCTTCTTTGTTGCCTTAGCCTTCTTGACAACTTCCTTGGGGACGCTGGGCGGTTCAACTGGAACGTCTGTGACAGTAGGCTCATCAGGAGGTTCTTCCAAAATATTAATTGCTAGCGACTCTCCTGTGACAACCTCGATGCTAGAGACACGCGTGGGAGCACTCCTAGGGGGAATTACATCATAATATACCCCTCCGTCAATGTAAGAGAAAGATATTCTCTTATTAGGCTTGTATATTATCGCGCCAGCAGTCGCCATAAACGGTCGTCCCAGGAGTAAAGACACTTCAGATCCTTCGCTCATCTCCACAACCTGAAAATTAGTGGGCACCAGACAATCTCCTACTTTAACAGGCAAAGCATGGATAGTACTGTATGGAGGTGAGGTAAAGGAGTTCGCAAACGTGAGAAGCATCGTAGGGGGTCTTATATCAGCTTTCAATCGTTCATCAATTCCCCTTGATATCACATTGACGCTAGACCCTGAGTCAACGAGAGACGCATTGAATTCAACTCCTGAGATGGAGCATGGAACTGCCAATTTCCCTGGGTCTTCCCTCTGTGTCAACTGCTGCAGCGGTAGTGACTTGCGTCTTGCCTCGATAAAGAGAACTTCGATCTCTTCCAGACCTTGCTTCCACCTTTGTGTGATCATCTCCTCTGAAGTAGAATAATGGGATCGTTGGAAATTTTCCTAACCCTCTACTTAGAAGAAAATCATTTCATCTTTTAATGCATCTTATTAACTTGTAACGGGGAGAGAAATACCATCACTTTAAACATGTGGGTTTCTTTGTCAGATACAAATGATGAATCAAGCTCTGTGGACATCAATCACATCGATGAAATGCAAAAATTTGGCTCAGGCTTTAAAGAACTTTGCTGGAAACATGAGTGTCTTCTAGTTAACTGGTTAGCCTTTGGATTTTTCATTAGTCGATCTAAAACTGATTCATTAACAATGGTCACTTAGAAGCAATGTCAGATCAATAGATTCAAGAAAAAGATCACAGTCTCCAACAAAGTTTTGACTCAATAAAACAGATTTTGACTCAAAAACGACTGACACTGAGAAAAACAAAAACAATGTCAGCGACTACCTCCCCCAGACTTGAACAACACTGTCCCCAGTGTTATCTAGCCTAGAGTTGGTAAAAGAAAGCAAACGAACCAAATAGGATTATGAGAAACAAGAAGTTACAGTGCTGGAACATCGAGTATCGACCGACACACGGCCTGGTGTCGAGCGATACCAGGCTTAAGTCGACACGATGAACTTTTCTCATTCACGTAGGGTGTCGACCGATACCAACATGGTATCGATCGACACTCAGGCGATTTCGTGTTTGCTCTTTGTTTATCCTGACACAAAACACAAAATGAAAAATAAAAACGAAAATAAAAACGTATGTACAGACTCACCAGTGGGTTGCCTCCCACCAAGCGCTTGTTTTATGTCACGAGCTTGACTTTACGAACGATCAGTCATGATAAGAATGAGAACTTGCTCTAAAACAAGCTCCACAATTTGACATCGCCAGCTTCAGAGTTCTGCTCATCATGCCCTCCACAAACTTCTTCCCTTTCTCTTTCAGCTCCGAAGTGAGAATAACTTTAGCTTTAGAGAATGGTTTCGAAGTTCCTTTGCACTTCACCTTGTATTCAATCGAATCCCCATCACATTTCTGAGGGATTAAAGTCATAGAGGGAGCACATTTTACTTCCTTGCTCTGCACCTTCTCCTTTGCCTTAGCTGTTTTGACGTCTTTCTTGGTGATGACAGAAGGACTATCTAGAACGTCGATGGTATTAGGCCCGTCAGGAGGCTCTTCCAAAAGATCAACTACCAATGGCTCTCCTGTAACAATGGTGATGCAAGAGATATGTGTGGGGGTTCCTCTAGTAGGGTTGGCTTTGTAGTACACCTCCTTTTTCAATGTATGAGAACGAGATTCTCTTGCTGGGTGTGTCCATAATGGCACCAACCGTAGCCATGAATGGTCTTCCAAGAATCAGCTGCTTACGAGATTGTGCACTCATCTCGACAACCTGAAAATCAGTAGGAACCAAGCAATCTCCTACTTTAACCAGCAAATCAGGGATTGAACCATATGGAAGTGAAGTGGAACTGTTCGCGAATGTGATAGATGACTTGGGAGATCGAATATTAGCTCCCAATCTCTCTGCAATTAACCTTGACATGACATTGACGCTAGCTCCCGAGTGAACGAGAGACTCTTTGAATTCAACTCCAGAGATGGAGCATGAAACAGAGAATATCCCTGGGTCTTTGATATATCATGGTTTTTACCCTGTTTAGACCATGATATAAGTCCTTTTATAGAGTCTTTACTGTATTTTGGAGTCTTTTAGAGTCTTTTACAGGTCTTAGCACGAATTGGAGCATTATTGGAATTATTGGAATTCTATGGAGCATTCTGGAGCGAAAGTGAAGTCTGATGACTAAGTGTCCGATCTGAGCGACAAGTATCGATCGATACCCCCCTGGTATCGATCGATACCCGCCGACATATCATGGGCCGCGGCTTTTTGAGAAGTTTGATGAATTGCAAAAGTGCCCAGAAGTCTCTGATAATTACAAGAAGACCCCAAGTCGTGATTTATGCTATATATAGGGTTTTACAGCCATTGTTTAGGCTATGCTTTATTTGTTCTGAGTTTAAGAGAGATTTTGGTGAGAGATACAATTCTGATTTCCCTTCGTCCGAGATCAGATCTCAAAACCTTGTTCCTCTTTCTGATTTTATATAGATTATTTATTCAAACATGTTTATTAATTTAATCTTCATGTCTGAGTAGATCTTCTGTTAGGTTTGGGGATTCTCATTAGGGATTTCATTGAATGTTAGGTTGATTAGTTATTTAGGGTTCATAATCTGAATTAGTTCTTCACCTTAGGTTGTTCTCATAGCTAATTCTAGATTGATCACCTAGAACTTAGATCTTAGGATAATTGATTAGGCACGACAGTGCGATTAATTACC
>PKML01050130.1:232345-250020 GCA_002933935.1 Eutrema yunnanense
TTGTTCTCAGTCTCGATCCATCTCTCAGTCTCAGTTTGAGTCTCAATCCGTCTCTCAATCTCGATCTCTCTCACTCTCAGTATCGATCCCTCTCATTCTCGAAGAAGCGCACTCAGTCTTGATCTCTCTCACTCTCAGTCTCGTTCGTCGATCTCTGTCTCGATTTGGTAGGTTTTGTTTTTGTTATTTGTATTGATTTCAGATTTTAATTTATATATGTTGGGTATTAATCCGTAGGTTATTTTGCTCTTTTGCAGGAAGAGCTTGGTGAAGCTTCAGTTAAAGGTATTAGAAATCGTGATTTTTAGTTTCAATTTGGGATTTGATTTTAAGGTTTCGATCAATATAATCGATTTCTTCAGTGCATGTAATCGATTTCTATTTAGGGTCAAATCGATATAGTTGTTTCAATTTACATATATGGTCATTTTTTAACTGAGTTGTGGTGTATTGATTCTGTTGTATTTTTCGATTTCTTTTTGTAGATTATTGTTTCTGATTCTTCAGGGCTTCTTGTTGCAGCGGATTGTGTTATTGTGTAAGCTGTTAATCCTTTTTTTTTGTTCTTTAATCTGTTTATACTCTGGTTTGATTTGAGTGACTGTTATTTGATATTGTGATTCTGGTGTGCATTTAATCTATAAAAAGGCATGAACTTTCTTAGTGTTGTTGTGATTCGTTTGTTGTCTATTTCTGGACGAATGTTTTAATTTCAGAGTTAATCTCTTTTTGGTTGTGTAAGGTTAAGTATTGTGTTATGGAAGAACTGAAGGGACAAAGAGGAAGTGGAATCACAAGCTTGCCTGAGCTTCCCATGTCTTTGAGCGGTTATTCGTGCAAGAAAGGGTTTGGCAACACAAGAACCTTAATTGATTAGTTGTGGGCATTAAAAATGGATTGCTGATAATATCTTGTCTTTCGTTTATGTTTTATGTTCATAATGGTGGTGTTAAGATTGTAAAGATAGAAAATGATTTCTTTGTAATTACACAATTAACAATGGAATATATATATATATACTATAAATTTGTCTTTTAATGTGAAATATAATCTCTTTTTAATCACCCAATTAACAATAGAATATATAAATTTGTCTATTAATGTGTAAATAAAAATTTTAAAATTATAAATAAAAGAAGAATTAAGTCATGAATATTTGATTTAGGGCTTAGGGCATTGGAGTATAGAGTTTAGGGTTTAGGGCAAGTATAGAGTTTATTGTGTGCAATATAATTTTTTGTAATTACCCAATTATCAATAGAGTATACAATAAATTTGTCGTTAAATATGTAGATACAAATTTTAAAATTATAAATAAAAGAAGAATTAAGTCTTGAATATTTGATTTAGGGTTTAGGGCATTGGAGTATAGAGTTTATTGTGTGCAATATATTTTTTTTGTAATTACCCAATTAACAATGGAATATACAATAAATTTGTCTCTTAATGTGTAAATACAAATTGTAAAATTATAAATAAAAGAAGAATTAAGTTTTGAATATTTGATTTAGGGTTTAGGGCATTTGAGTACAGAGTTTATTGAGTGAAATATGATTTTTGTAATTACCCAATTAACAATGTAATATACAATAAATTTGTCTTTTAATGTGTAAATAAAAAATTTAAAATTATAAATAAAAAAAGAATTAAGTATTGAATATTTGATTTAGGGTTTAAGACATTGACATTTAGGGTTTAGATTATGTTGATTTAGGGTTTATGTTATGTTGATTTATGGTTTATGTTATGTTGTCAATTAACAATAAAAATGATTGCCAATGGTTGGAAATCATTTTAGTATCACACAAATTGTGCTATATAATTTTTCTTTTTAAATTTATTTTTGACATTATATATTATTAGAAAAAAATAACTTATCATAAACTCATGTTTATAAAACATTTTTCATTACTAATGTAAATAAAAAATTTTAAAAATGATTTTATTTAGGGCATGAAAAAGAAAAAAAGCCTTAAGAAGATAAGAACCAATAAGAAGAGATGTTATGGATCGATTACGTGGCAGACTCTCACACACTACGATCCTTCCTTCCTATGCTCTTTTTGTCTCTCCAATCCTTCCTTCCTATGCATTTGATTATCTCAAAGAGAAGAGATCGATGACGTGGAATAATTCTCACTTCCTTTCTTTCTGAGGTCCCAGATTACGACTCGTCTTCAAACCTAGTTCAGTCGCTTCATCCATCTTTGGTGAAGGCGGCGTTCGGTATAGGAACGGCAGTGACGTCACTGACAACGTCGCCGATAGATGGTGGCGAGAGAGCGGTGTTGTTCGATCGTTTCAGGGGAGTGATGGATCAAACGGTCGGTGAAGGGACTCACTTCCTGATCCCTTTTCTCCAGAAGCCTCACATCTTCGACATCCGCACGAAGCCTCACACCTTCTCCTCCGTATCCGGTACCAAGGATCTCCAGATGGTTAATCTCATCCTTCGTGTGCTCTCTCGCCCTGAGGTATGTTCTTCGCTTGTCTACTGTTGTCGATTTAGCATTCGATTCTCGAGACCGTGATTGATTTCATCGATATCACTTACGGATAATTTAGTGTTCCTCTCGAAGGCGTTATTCAAAATTCGATAAACCAAATTCAAATGCTTCCATGACTATATGCGGGTAAGGGATTTGCTTTTGGTTGTTTGTTTTGTTAATTTCTCCGGTGGGAAATATAAGGAGATTTTTGGAAATTTGGTTCTCACACTTTGTCACCATGTTGAGTTTGGAGGAGCCGCTAGCCTTTGACAAGTTCCCAAGTATGAACACTATAGATAGGATTCAGAGGTTTTCATCAGGTGCTTGTCGGCCGCGGGATGATGTCGGTATGGGACACCGCTGGATCGAGGGAAGAGATTGTAGCACGTCAAACAGTTGCAGGTGAGTAGGTTTGATTGATCTTCGCATTTCTTATATCATATTTTGTTGAAGGCATCTTCCATTCTTATACTCTTGAAACATCTGTTAACTTACAGTGATGATGATAAAAGCTTCGGTAAAGAGTCATTTCCGTGGAGAAGGCATACTCGGAAAATATATGAAGGAGAACATCTACTTCGGAATATTACATTCACAGGAAGGAATTCCACAGTTTCTGGGACTTTATGGGAATCCAACTGTTTTCAGGAGCATAAGTATCACACATCTAGCAATGAGAATGGCATATTGCATTCAAGTAACAAGGTAATTTTCTTGATGGTGGAACATAGCCAGATATATATTTTTTCTTTTTCGTTTTCTTTGTCTGTAAGATTTCTCTGTAAACTTTTTTATTTGGGTTGATGGTTAAAGCCTGAAATTTTTTTTTTGGGTTGATGGTTAAAGCCTGAAATTTTTTATTTGGGTTGATGGTTGTGCTGTGGTGTGGTGTGCATATATTGAATATCAATCGGTTTCAGTAGCAACCCCATGGAAACGATGAGGTAAGGTTTCATGGTCTTACCCCTCCTTATGTTAGCAATGATGTTAAATCTGAGCACAAGTCCCTCTTTCTTTTATACGTGATATTTAGTTTCATCGATGCAACAATTTAACTATGTGTTTAATTTTCTCATAGTGATGGCGGCAGAAATGGTTGCTGCAGCAAGAAGTGAAGAAAAAGGAAAGCCAGAGAAATTGATGTAACACAAAGTTCTTCTTTGTAATTGAAACAAGAGTTTTCTTTGTAATATAGTCCTTTTGTATAGTTTTAATATAAATATAATAAAATGTGTCATTTTTCATTTTAATATGTCGAATTATCCAAAAATCCCAAAAAAATCTGGTAAATCGTAATTTAAATAAAATTTATTGGAATAATTATAGAAATCAATTACATATTTGAAATGCTATAGTAAAATTACAAAATGTTATAAATAAAAAATTAATAACAAAATACAAATGCTATTGTAAAATATACGATTGCAAATAAAAAAACGCTATATTAGATGAAGACACAATAGCAATACCAAAAACCGCTATCTAAAGTGTCCGATCTACAATGACGGGCGCTGTCAGAGCGTTTTAGGAAACGCTATTGTAGTTGAATCATAGCATTTAACAGCCGCTATTAATACTCACATTTCTTGTAGTGCATCCATATCGATTTTGAGGTGTTCTTGATGGATCTTGAGTAGTCTTTTAGGATCTTGAGATGTGGTAGATTTAGGTGATCTAAGGTTTGATTAGTGGTGTTTAGGGTTAGATAATCTTATATTCCTTCTTGTCTAGAGTCCCCAATGCTAGATCTAGCTTGAAAGAGTGGATCTAGCTTGAAAGAGTTGATCTAGATTCAAGGCATTTCATGAACACCAAGTGTTTGATGAAATGCCAAGACCATTTACACAAGAAATTTATGTTCCTAACCTAAGATATTAGTTGTTTAGGGCATATCTTTGGTTGATCTTGTTATGATTCTTAATGCTTGCTAGTTGTTAATCCACAAATGATGATTTGCTAATGGACTTGATAATTAACATAGAGATTAGTTGCTTGAAAGAGAACTAATCTAGATTAGAGATCTATTGCCTAGGAATTAGCTTCTTGAGTAAATGAACACCACTAATTGGACTTGGAGCACCTTATATCATTAACCTCATCTCTAGTTCCGCCTTTGTTATTTGAATTACAACTCGTTTAGCATTGCTTTTGTTTGTTCGAATTTGAATACTTAATCGCCAACTACCTTGTTTAGCTTAAATTACAATCTTGCTTAGTTGCTTTACTTGTTTAATTTGGATGCTTAATTACAATACTCCCTTTAACTAGCTTAAATTACATAGGTTCCTTGCATTCTTAGTGATTAGGATAAATCCATCTATGGATTGATAACCTTCATACTACACGTATTGGAGTTATTGATACCTCCTAGAGACTAAAAAGTCTTGTATCAGAAACCAAGTTCTCAATGAGCACATACCCATCATCAGGATACCTCGTGTAGAAATTTCCATTGCTCGCAGCATCTAGAGCCACCTGATACCTCCAATCGATCCCTCTGTAGAAAGTACCCAGCAGCTGAACCTGAGTGAAACCATGGTGCGGGCAATCTCTCTGATATGACCTGAAACGAATCCAAGCAGCCTTGAGTGCCTCAGTCGGTCCTTGAGAAAACTGAGAAATCTTGTTCCTGAGATCCTCGGATCGTGCATCATCATAGAAGTTGTTCAGGAAAGTAGTCTTAGTCTCTTCCCAAGTAGTCAGTAATCCAATAGGTATCTGCTTCAGCCAGTAAGTTGCATCTCCACCAAGAGAGTATGGGAAAAGCTTGCAGAAGAGGTACTCATAGGATACTCCATGGCACTTGATGCTTGTAACCAAATCCTCAAACCTCTCAATGTGATCCATATGATGTTCATGAGAAAGACCATGAAAAAGATGCTGACCCACAAGAGTGTAGTATGCAGGTTTCAGCTCAAAGTCATTCCTCTGAAATGGTGGAGGGCGAATCGCTGATCGATTGGCATAAAACTGATAAGGCCTGTTGTACTCACCAATCGTCCTACAGCGATCAATCACATCGTTCCTTGCATTCACAGCAATTGCAGGGACAATGATATTTCCAGCTTCATCAAGTAGCTGCCCAATTTCATTGCACAATTGACCCTCTTGGTCTCTCAAAGCTCCAGCAGCATCCTGAATCAGAATCATTGTATTGTTCATCTCTGCTGGCTTCTTTGCTTTCCTGTTTGCACGTTCCAAATTCACACCTGAAACACACTAGGCAAGACACGTAAGTAACAAAAACATGTTAAGTATCGACCGACACTGGGTGGTGTCGATCGATATCAACAAAAAGAGAACGACGAGTAACGACCGACACTAGATAGTATCGACCGATACCGATGAACTTAGTCGAATCTCTCAAACTAAAATCTAATGGCGAATTGAGTCCCCGGCAACGGCGCCAAATTTGATATGCTCAAATTAATACCCTAAAAGTACTAAGCAGTAGTTGCAGTAAAGTAGAGGTCGAACACAAAGCCTCACAGAGACACACAATAGATTATATAGGTGATTAATGGTATTGAAAACAGAACATAAATTAAAACGGTTGTAAATTCTATTGGAAAAAGATAGGTTCAGGGTATTTCTCAGGAAATCAATGAATGCAGATAAACTAACTAGTCAAGATTCAGATTTAGCACGGTTCTTGAACTCAAATCACTAAGATATAATTAACCAACTCTCGTTGCGAAAACTATCTAAATCTAAATCCTAGGAATTCAAAATCTCTTTGCGAATCATAAAGTCTAAATCAGCTTTTAAATCAGGTTAGATTTGTTCACAAAACAACTAAACCAAATCTCTTTGCGAATAGTTATTTTGCTCACCCTAGGTTCTATCAGGTAATTAATCGCACTCTCGCGCCTAATCAATTATCCAAAGATCTAAGTTCTAGGTGATCAATATAGAATTAGCTTTGCAAACAACCTATGGTGAAGAACTAATTCAGATAGTGAATCCTAATAACTAATCAATATAGCATTCAGAGATAACCCTTATGATCTACTCAAACTTGGAAATTCAGAGATAACCCTTATAATCAATATAGCATTCAGAGATAACTCTAAACCTAACAAGAGATCTACTCAAACTTGGAAATTGAAGCAATAAACATGTTTGAATAAATCATCAAATAAAACAGAAAAAGTAACAAGAGAGTTCGAAATCTTCTCTCGGACGAACATAGTTTCAGACTTGTCTCCCTTCAAAAGCTCTCTCACAAAACCAAAGTAATATAAAGCATAGCCATCAAAGTGGCTGTAAAATCCTATTAAATAACCTAAATCACGTTTTGGGGTTTCTTGCAAATAATAAAGTCTTCTGGGCAATTTTGCAATTCTTCAACTCTTCATTAAAGTCGCGGGTCGTGTCTGCCTTGATGAGTATCGACCGATACTAGACAGTATCAATCGACACTGATGCTTCAAATCGGGTACTCAGCTACACAAACGTCTTCTTTGCTCCAAAATGCTCCAGAAAGCTCCAATATCTCCAATTATGCTCCAAACGTGCTAAAACCTGTAAAAGACTCTAAACCACTACAAAATAGTAGAAAGACTCTATAAAACGGACTTATATCATGGCTTAAACGGGGTAAAAACCATGATATATCCACTCAAATTTGATATGCTCAAATTAATACCCTGACGTACCAACTATCACCAAGCGCTCGTTTAACGTCAATAGCTTGACTGTAACGCCCTTCAGGCTGGATAAGAGTGAGAGCTTGCACCAAAACAGGCTCCACAACTTGACATTGCTAGCTTCAGAGTTTTGCTCAACATGCCTTCCACAAACTCTTTTCCCTTTTCTTTCAGCTCCGAAGTAAGATGAATTCTAGCCTTAGAGAATGGCTTCGAAGCTCCTTTGCACTTGACCTTATACTCAATCGAATTCCCATCACTCTTCTGAGGGATTAAAGTGACATGGGGATTCTCGACTTTCCTGCTCTTGGCCTTCTTCTTTGTTGCCTTAGCCTTCTTGACAACTTCCTTGGGGACGCTGGACGGTTCAACTGGAACGTCTGTGACAGTAGGCTCATCAGGAGGTTCTTCCAAAATATTAATTGCTAGCGACTCTCCAGTGACAACCTCGATGCTAGAGATACGTGTGGGAGCACTCCTAGGGGGAATTACATCATAATATACCCCTCCGTCAATGTAAGAGAAAGAGGCGTGTATATTATCGCGCCAGCAGTCACCATAAACGGTCGTCCCAAGAGCAAAGACACTTCAGATCCCTTGCTCATCTCCACAACCTGAAAATTAGTGGGCACCAGACAATCTCCTACTTTAACAGGCAAAGCATGGATAGTACCGTATGGAGGTGAGGTAAAGGAATTCGCAAACGTGAGAAGCATCGTTGGGGGTCTTATATCAGCTTTCAATCGTTCAGCAATTCCCCTTGATATCACATTGACGCTAGACCCTGAGTCAACGAGAGACGCATCGAATTCAACTCCTGAGATGGAGCATGGAACTGTGAATTTCCCTGGGTCTTCCCTCTGTGTCAACTGCTGCATCGGTAGTGACTTGCGTCTTGCCTCGATAAAGAGCACTTCGATCTCTTCCAGACTTTCTCTGCAATCTTTGAAGTGACTTAGATGAGGACGATGTTCTAGAGCTTCTTCGAAAGACGATTCAGGGGAAATCCTTCGTACCATCTTCTCAAAGCCACGCAGCTGCTTTGGAGAAATGGGACCTCTGAGGTGTTTAGGAACAAGATTCACCTTCTTGGGTTTGCGAACTCTTTCTTCAATCAGCTCATATGTTTTCACAATTTCTGGCTCGTTCAACGAGGGGTATCGATCGATACTCTTGCTGTTGAATTGTCCTTGACAGATTTATCATCATCAAGAGGCTCCACAATTAGATTATCTATGGTTTTGCATCTTACGTCCCAAGAGCTCTGGGATAAGGTATCCTCGGTATATAGAATCTCTCTGCAACTACTTTATGCACCACAGTTGACATCTCAGGTGTCTCCTCAGAAATCGCCTCTGTATCGACCGATACCAATGGAGTATCGATCGATACACGGGTTCTTGTATCCATTCGCGCATGTGTCTGAGCTGGTATCGATCGATACAAGGGAGTATCGATCGATGCCTTGGCGATTTCTATATCATCTTCGAGATTTTCTACACTTGAGCTGATCGCATTGACGTGTGCTCTTGGATTTTCAGTTCTCCCTGGAAGAAAACCTTCCTGTCTTTTCGAACTCTTTGAAGTCTGGGCTACTTGAATTTCCAGCTGCATCTGATGAATACCAAGAGCATCGATCCTTCCACTCAGATCTTTGTACATGGCGTCCATCTTACCATTGAAGGTCACTGTGATCTGCTGCTATCCTTGAACGAGTGTTTCAAGCATAGCCTCAATCTTACTCTTAGGAGCTTTGGGTGGTGGGGATTGGTACCCTCCTTGCTGAGCATTGTTGGTGAAGTTTCGATTGGCGTTGTATCCAAATCGCTGACCCTGAAAACCAGAACCACCAATGTAGTTAACATCTTCCACTTCATTCTCAGCAGCAAAGTGGACGGTCTTTGTTGTCTTTCCCAGCAGAAGACTGTGCATAGAATCCAGTTGAGCTTTCACTTCAGCAATCTGCGACCCATCCATGTTACCAGCCAGCTTCTTGCGCTCGAAGTCTGCGCTCTTGGTGCTACTGCTAGATGCAAAGTTTTCAATCAACACATTGCTCGAAGCGTCCAGAGCCATCTGATACCTTCAATCTACTCCTCTAAAGAAGATACCCAGCAGCTGCACATCAGAGTATCCGTGATGTGGACAATCTGTCTGATACGATCTGAATCTCGTCCAAGCAGCCTTGAACGCCTCAGTAGGTCCTTGAGAAAATTGGGAGATTTTATTCCTCAGATCCTCAGATCGTGCATCATCGTAGAAGTTGATCAGGAAGGCTTTATTAGTGTCCTCCCAAGTATTTAGCGAACCAAGAGGTAGCTGCCTCAGCCAGTAGGTCGCATCTCCACCTAGAGAGTAGGGGAAGAGCTTGCAGAAGAGATAGTCGTAGGACACTCCATTGCTCTTGATGCTAGTGACCAAGTCCTCGAACTTCTCCACATGGTCCATCGGATGTTCATGAGGAAGACCATGAAAGAGATGTTGTCCCACAAGAGCAAAGTAAGCAGGCTTCAGCTCAAAGTCATTCCTCTCAAACGCAGGAGGACGAATCGCTGACCGATTGGCGAAAAACTGGTCAGGCCTGTTGTACTCACCAATCGTCCTTCCACGATTAACCACATCATTCCTCGCTTTCCCAGCGACATTCGCAGCGACAACAGGAGCAGGTGGAACGACGATCCCTTCTCCATCTAAACGTTGTCCTTGCTCATTGCACAACCGACCCTCTTGGTCTCTGTAAGCACCAGCTGCATCACGAACCAACTGATTGTTGTTCATCTTAGCTGATTTCTTTGCTTTCATGTTTGTGCGTTCCACAAGTGCTAGCTGTTCCAGTGATAGATCAACTAGCGTGGTGTTCTTATTGCTTCTGGTTTCTCGATTAGGCATGCACCTGAAAACAAAAACCAAGAACGTAAGTAACTGAAATATACGTCGGGTATCGACCGATACCAGCAGGGTATCGATCGATACTCAGGCGATTTAGACGAATTTCTTAGCTAAAATCTAATGGCGAATTGAGTCTCCGGTAACGGCGCCAAATTTGATATTCTCAAATTAATACCCTATTCAGATACTAAAGCAGTTTTCGTAGTATAGCTAGGGGTCGAACACAAGGACACACAGAAACACACAATACATTATATAGATCCAAAAAAAGCTAAATCAAAAGGTGTAAGCGAAAACAAGTACGCAATTAAAAGTGTTGTAAATCAATGGAGGAAAATATAGGCCCAGGGTTTTTCTCAGGAAATCAATGAATGCAGCTAAACTAACTAACAGGATTCAGATTTAGCGCAGTTCTTGAACTCAAAACACTAAAATATAGCTAACCAACTCTCGTTGCGAAAACTATCTAAATCTAAATCCTAGGAATTCCAAATCTCTTTGCGAATCCTAAAGTCTAAATCAGCTTTATAGTTTAGGTTTGATATGTTCACAAATCAATTAAACCAAATCTCTTTGCGAATAATCAATTCACATTGTAAAGTGATATTCAAACCTTATAGGTTCTTAAAGTTTGGCTTTAGGGTAACATGTACACTAATTTGTAAACCCAATTTTGTGATTAATTTGGGACTAATTTGCAACTAATATTTAATAGTAGTCACAAAATAGTCTCAAATTTTGGGACTAATCTGCAATTCCACTCGATTTTTTTTAGAAATCAATAAATTCTAAACTCAAACCACAAACCCTTAACCCTAAACCTCTAACCCTTAATCATAAACTTGATCTAAATCTTAAATTGTAAATTAGATCTTACAAATAAAAATAAAATAATATACAAAAAAAAATCAACACTTACAATTTTTTTTAAAATAACATTTTCTAAATCCTAAATTATAAACCCTAAACCCCTAACCCTTAATCATAAACTCTAAATCTTAAATTGTAAAATATATATTACACATAAACATCAAATAATATACCAAAAAAATAACACTTACAAAAATTTCATTCTAATCATAACATGTACTAAGGTTACATGTGTTTTATAAGGAATGATTTTGAAAGATAAAATTCTCTCAAATTTTACTTACTTTTAAGTTTTAACATATTTTTGAATGGCTAGATACACAAAATCATTGTAAAATCATATTCAATTATTCTAGGTTCTTAAAGTTTAGGGTTTAGGGTAAAGGTTTTTGATTGTCACAAAATAGTCCCAAATTTGGGACTGTTTAACAACCCCAGTCAATTTTTTTAATAGTAGTCACAAAATAGTCCCAAATTTGCGACTAATTTGCGACAAAATAACAAAAATAAAGAAAGCTTCTCATTGGCTAGTTCATTAAGGCGAGGATCGCGATCCTCCACCGTTGAATTGTTTAATCCAACGGACCAAATATATATATATTTTTTTTAATTGTTTTATCTTTCTCGCTCTCCCTCCTTCCTGCGACTCTTCTTCTTCCTTTGCATCTAACTTTTTTTCTTCTCTCTGTATCTTCTTCTTTCGACATCTATGATCTAACTCTCTTCTTTTTTTTCCCAGATTCTCACCGCCGGCGAGGCTGTCATGTAGTTGGTCCGAGGAGTCGGCAGTTTGTGGAAGCGAGGTTTCTTCTTCTTCTTTTTCCAGATCTAGCCGCCGGCGAAGCTTCATTCATCAATGGTTTCTTCTCCAGCCGCCAGCGAGGTTCTTCTTCTCCAGCCGCCGGCGATGCTTCGTCTTCTCCAGCCGCCGGTGATGCTTCGTCTTCTCCAGCCGACGGCGATGCTTCGTCTTCTCAAGACGCCGGCGATGCTTCCTCTTTTTCCAGATCCGACAAGGCTTCTTCTCCATCCGCCGACGATGAAGGAGATCGACAATGGTGATGAAGGTGATGAAGGAGAGGATGGAGAAGAGGAGGAGACCCACGGGGTGTAACCTAGTGCCTGGCTCACCGTCCTCGCCGCTGGTGGGCTCACCGGCGGCGGCGTCGTCGTTTTTTTTTTTAATTTTTTTTTTCATTTTGTATAATTAATTTAATAAATAAAATATTTTATTTTTTGTTTTTGTTTTAATTTTTTTTTTACAAGTAGTCCCAAATCCGTCTTTAAATTAGGACTGATACTAAGAGTCACATATTAGTCGCAAAAAAAAACGACTATTTTGTGACTACTTCATTTAGCGACCAAATATTTGTGACTAATTTTTTTAGTCCCAAAATAGTCGCAAACAAGTCATTTTGGTAGTCGCAAAAACTGTGTTTTCTTGTAGTGAGATGCACGAGAAGGCGAAAGCAAACATAGAACGTAAGACGGAGCAATACCGCATGCATGCAAACAAAGGACGAAACAAGAAGGTTTTTGAACCCGGCGATCTTGTATGGATTTATCTAAGGAATGAACGGTTCCCAGACGAAAGGAAATCGAAACTCTTGCCGAGAGTGGATGGACCATTCACCATGGTGGAAAATATCAACGACAATTCCTACAAACTCGATCTCCAAGGTAAGTATTCGATAAGCTCAAGTTTTAATGTTGCTGATATTATTCCTTATGTTGCAGATAAAATCGATTTGAGGGAAAATCCTTTTCAAGAGGAGGGGGATGATATGATCATGGACATGACGGCTTCGTATGAGATTCAAGAAGACACAATGGTCATTCCCGAAGGACCTATCACACGGAAGCGGAAGCGGTGCAGAGCTTACTTACAGAATCAAGGATCGAGGAGGATCAACTTACGCAACCCGTCCTCACCTCATTTTCTTCGAATTCTCTATGAAGTTTGGCCGTTTGTGTAAGTTGCGTTGTACTCTTTTTCCTGTATACGGTTTTGTCCCAATGGGTTTTCCGTATAGAGGTTTTAACGAGGCAACCGACTTACACCGCCTAATGGTCCGACTTCTTGAGAATTCCACGGGGAATTTTCCGAGGGATTTATTCCCGAGGGACTTTCCCGAGGGGATTTTTTGCGGAGAATTCTCGGTGGGAATTCAAATGGTCATACAAACTTGTATTAATTTTCTGTGTAATTTTTGAGATGGTCTTTCTCTCATTTTCGAGAAGACCTTTGACTTTCTCTTTGCTTTCTTTTTATCTTCTTCTTCTCCCCATTGTCGAAAACAATTATCAATATTATCAAAGTTTTATTTCAGAGTTTTCACTCTTTTCTCTCAAGTTCTTTGAAGGTTATTCATCGAATTTGTTTACGGTTTGTCGTAGTGTCTTTCCGCAACACTCGACGTAGCCATCGATCCGTTGTTCGTGTGAATCCTTCTTGGATTATGGGCATAAGGATTTTCGGGATTTCATCTCCCACGCCTTATCATCCTCGTTCCCGGATTCTCCCAACATTAAAGACATCCCCTTGTTCATCGTGATTCATAGTCGATTGGGCCTAAGGATTTTCGAGTGTCCCACTCACGACTTCTCTCGTCGTGAACCCCTTCGAATTCAAGGATCTATCCATCACTTTACCATCACCGATTCTAGAGTATGCCAGTCTTTAGACGATTCATGTCACCTTCTAGATTCTTTCCCATACAATATCATGACAAGGAACCACCCTTTTTCACACTTTCTGGTATTATTTCTCTCCCCTAGACTTATTTCTAATTTTTTTCTTGCATATACATATTAAGGTTCGAGACGCGAGTATTGATGGTGTTTGCCATCGAATCCCCGGTTCTTCCCTCAAAAAGAAATCAAAGGTGTAGGCGAATAATGGTATCACATGAAATTTTCCTAACCTCGCTTCCACATTTGTGTGATCATCTCCTCTAAAGTAGAATAATGGGATCGCTAGAAATTTTCCTAACCCTCTACTCAGAAGAAAATCATTTCATCTTTTAATGCATCTTATTAACTTGTAACGGGGAGAGAAATACCATCACTTTAAACATGTGGGTTCCTTTGTCAGATACGAATGATGAATCAAGCTCTGTGGACATCAATCACATCGATGAAGTGCAAAAATTTGGCTCAGGCTTTAAAGAACTTTGCTGGAAACATGAGTGTCTTCTAGTTAACTGGTCAGCCTTTAGATTTTTCATTAGTCGATCAAAAACTGATTATGTAACAATGGTCACTTAGAAGCAAGGTCAGATCAATACATTCAAGAGAAAGATCACAGTCTCCAACAAAGTTTTGACTCAATAAAACAGATTTTGACTCAAAAATGACTGACTGTAAGAAAAACAAAAACAATGTCAGCGACTACCTCCCCCAGACTTGAACAACATTGTCCCCAGTGTTATCTAGCCTAGATTTGGTGAAAGAAAGCAAACGAACCAAATAGGATTGTGAGAAACAAGAAGTTATCGTGCTGGAACATCGAGTATCGACCGACACACGGCCTGGTGTCGAGCGATACCAGGCTTAAGTCGACACGATGAACTTTTCTCATTAGCGTAGGGTGTCGACCGATACCAACATGGTATCGATCGATACTCAGGCGATTTCGTGTTTTCTCCTTGTTTATCCTGACACAAACCACAAAACGAATAATAAAAACGAAAATAAAAACGTATGTACAGACTCACCAGTGGGTTGCCTTCCACCAAGCGCTTGTTTTATGTCACGAGCTTGACTTTACGGACGATCAGTCAGGATAAGAATGAGAACTTGCTCTAAAACAAGCTCCACAATTTGACATCGCCAGCTTCAGAGTTCTGCTCATCATGCCCTCCACAAACTCCTTCCCTTTCTCTTTCAGCTCCGAAGTGAGAATAACTTCAGCTTTAGAGAATGGTTTCGAAGTTCCTTTGCACTTCACCTTGTATTCAATCGAATCCCCATCTCACTTCTTAGGGATTAAATTCATAGAGGGAGCACATTTTACTTCCTTGCTCTGCACCTTCTCCTTTGCTTTAGCTGTTTTGCGTCTTTCTTGGTGATGACAGAAGGACTATCTAGAACGTCGATGGTATTAGGCCCGTCAGGAGGCTCTTCCAAAAGATCAACTAGCAATGGCGCTCTTGTAAAAATGGTGATGCAAGAGATATGTGTGGGGGTTCTTCTAGTAGGGATGGCTTTGTAGTACACCTCCTTGTCAATGTATGAAAACGAGATTCTCTTGCTGGGTGTGTCCATAATGGCACCAACCGTAGGCATGAACGGTCTTCCAAGAATCAACTGCGTACGAGATTGTGCACTCATCTCCACAACCAGAAAATCAGTAGGAACCAGGCAATCTCCTACTTTAACCAGCAAATCAGGGATTGTACCATATGGAAGTGAAGTGGAACTGTTCGCGAATGTGATAGATGACTTGGGAGATCGAATATTAGCTCCCAATCTCTCTGCAATTTCCCTTGACATGGCATTGACGCTAGCTCCCGAGTCAACGAGAGACTCTTTGAATTCAACTCCAGAGATGGAGCATGGAACGGAGAATATCCCTGGGTCTTTCCTCTTAGTCAACTGCCTCAGCTGTAGTGACTTGCTTCTTGCCTTGATAAAGAGTGCTTCGATCTCTTCCAGAGTTTTGCTGCGATCTCGGAAGTGACTCAGCAGAGGTAGGTACTCTAGAGCTTCTTCAAAAGTCAGTGTGAGGGGAATCCTTCATACCATTTTCTCAAAGCAAAGAAGCTGCTGTGGAGAAATGGGGTCTCTGGGTGGTACGGGGTATGGTGCCTTGGGTTTGTAAACCTTTTCTGCACTCAACTCGGGTTTCGTTTCAGCAACTGGACGGGTATCGACCGACACGGGGGTGGTGTCGATCGATGCGTTCGCTCTGGAATCGTCCCTGGCAGAACTTTGGACGTGTGTCGATCGATACAAGGGATAATCAGTCGACACAGGGGTGATGTCCAAAATCTCATCGTCATCCTTGGCATGAGGGACGAAAGTCTCTGCAGTTGAGCTCTTCTGCGCTTCTGGGTGTACCTCACTTCCACTCCTCGAAGGGATAGCAGTGACGTATTCGTTCTGTGAATGACCCATCAGTTCCTTGACAGTTGATGCAGTCTGAACTACCTGAGTTTCCAGCATCTTATGCTGAATATTAATAGCGTCGATCCTTCCACTCAGATCGTTGTACATGACATTGATATGCTCAAATTAATACCATAAATAGTACTAAAGCAGTTGCTGCAGTATATCAGGGGTCGAACACAAGAACTCAGAGACATCGCACAATAGATTGTATAGCTATCAAATCAAGCTAAGCTATTCAGATTAAACAAAAAGTAGTAAGCAGTAGACGAGTTGTAATTCAATTGGGAGAAAAATAGGCTCAGGGTATTTATCAGGAAATCAATGAATGCAGATAAACTAACTAACATGATTCAGATTTAGCGCAGTTCTTGAACTCAAATCACTAAGGTATAATTAACCAACAGTCGTTGCGAGAATTATCTAAATCTAAATCCTAGGAATTCCAAATCTCTTTGCGAATCCTAAAGTCTAAATCAGCTTTAATATCGAGTTTGATATGTTCACAAATCAATTAAACCAAATCTCTTTGCGAATAATCAATTTGTTCACCTAAACTTCTATCAGGTAATTAATCGCACTGTCGTGCCTAATCAATTATCCTAAGATCTAAGTTCCAGATTCGTCAACCTAGAATTAGCTATGAACACAACCTAAGGTGAAGAACTAATTCAAATAGTGAATCCTAATAAATTAATCAACCTATCATTCAGAGAAAACCCTTATGAGAACCCTGAAACTAAAGTGGATCTACTCAGACATGGAGAATGAAACAATCAACATGTTTGAATAAATCATCAAATAAAACAGAAAGAGTAATAAGAGGGTTCGAAATCTTCTCTCGGACGAAGGGAATTTCAGACTTCTCTTCCTCACAAAGCTCTCTCTCAAACCAAAGTAAAATAAAGCTTAGCCATCAAAGTGGCTGTAAAATCCCTATAAATAACCTAAATCACGTTCTGGGCTTTCTTGTAAATATTAAAGACTTTTGGACCAAGTTGCAATTCTTCAACTCTTCATTAAAGTCGCGGGTCGTGTCTGCTGCGATGAGTGTCGATCGATACCAAAGAGGTATCGATCGATGCTTGACGTGAAATCGGGTACTCAGTAACACGAACTTCAGCTTTGCTCCAAAATGTTCCAGAAAGCTCCAATATCTCCAATTATGCTCCAAACGTGCTAAAACCTGTAAAAGACTCTAAAACACTACGAAATAGAATAAAGACTCTTTAAAACGGACTTATAACATGGCCTAAAAAGGGTAAAAACCATGATATATCAACTCCCCCAGACTTAGCCTTTGCTTGCCCTCAAGCAATTAGAAGATTAAACCAGAGAAAGAGGTTTGAAAACATAGAGACTCACCTGTTCTTGAACCGTTGCAATGACCCTTTTCCCAAGCACTCAAATGTCACCTAACCAGCTTTTTGATCTAACCACCATGTACTTCTCCGTAGACATTCGCAGCTTCCTAGACTACACACATTATCTCACATCATTGTTCAATCAAGCCATCCTCGCCAGTTCCATCGCTGTGATTAATACCAAGAGCCTTCTAAATTCTTTCCCATACAATATCATAACAAGGAACCACTCTTTTTCACACTTTTTGTATTAGTTCTCTCCCCCAGACTTATTTCTTATTATGTTCTCTTTTTTTTTTTTTTTT
>PKML01050130.1:270874-317556 GCA_002933935.1 Eutrema yunnanense
AATACAATGTCGCAGGGGAGCTTTATAAATAGCTCTTCGACTTGACCTCCAAGGGTCGAAATTAAATGCAAATCCTAACAAAAGGGAAACTAAATAATGCGACATTAAATGGGAAATGGGGCCGTAATCCTATGGCCAATATTCGAAAATAAACTAAAAGAGAAAACCTGCAAAAGAAAGGAAAGTTGTGAGTTGGAATAAATCGGAATTTAAACACTCACATTGATTGTGCGGGGCCGAGGGGATTTAGGCGATTTCGGCTGAAATCGTGAAGATCACGCATGGGCCTTGCTGGGCCTTCAAGAGGGGCCATTCGCTTGTTGGGTCAGGCCACTTGATCATCGTTGTAGCTGGGCCGTTGAGAAGTTCTTCATGTCCGTGAGGTCCTCCAAGTTCTTCTGTCTCGTCGTCCGTTTGTTGAAGTCGTCGCACGGCTAAGTCCATGGCGAGTTGATTGAGGACGGGTTGTTCGTGATCAAGGGTGATCTGTCCAATGCCGTTGGTGATGTCCTCGAAGCTGCTCCGGTTGATTAAAACCTCCAAACCTTTCTGCATTTCTTCTCGTAGCTTCCTCGTTCCCGCTCTAGTACGTGGGGGATGTCTCATGACCGGAATTGGGCTTGTGTCGTCCGGATCATGCTTGGTTGGGTCGATGTCCTCATCACTAGGACTATAGTGTCGGATAGAGATACAAAGTTTCTTAGTTATATTTGGAAGATCCTTTGGGCTAAGTTAGGAACTAAGCTTTGTTTCTTTACGACTTGTCACCCGCAAACTGATGGTCAAATCGAGGTGGTCAATAGGACCTTAGGAAGTCTTTTGCGAACGGTGATTAAAAAGAATATTAAGTCGTGGGAAGATTGTTTACTCCACGTAGAGTTTGCTTATAATCATGCACAACATTCTACTACTTTGTTTTCACCTTTTGAACTCGTTTATGGTTTTAATCCGCTTACTCCTCTCGATTTAACTCCTTTACCTTTGAGTGAACATGTAAGTGTGGATGGTAAGAAACGGGCCGAGATGGTCAAACAGATACACGAGAAGGCGAAAGCAAACAAAGAACGTAAGACGGAGCAATACCGCAAGCATTCAAACAAAGGACGAAACAAGAAGGTTTTTGAACCCGACGATATTGTATGGATTTATCTAAGGAAAGAACAATTCCCGGAAGAAAGGAAATCGAAACTCTTGCCGAGAGTTGATGGACCGTTCACCGTGGTGGAAAATATCAACGACAATTCCTACAAACTCGATCTCTAAGGTAAGTATTCGATAAGCTCAAGTTTTAATGTTGCTGATATTATTCCTTATGTTGCAGATGAAATCGATTTGAGGACAAATCCTTTTCAAGAGGAGGGGGATGATATGATCATGGACGTGACGGCTTCAGATGAGGTTCAAAAAGACGCAATGGTCATTCCCGAAGGACCTATCACACGGTCTAAGGCACAGAAGCTAGCGGGAGTGGTGCAGAGCTTACTTACGGATTCAAGGATCAAGGAGGATCAACTTACACAACCCGTCCTCACCTCATTATCTTCGAATTCTCTATGAGGTTTGGCCGTTTGTGTAAGTCGCGTTGTACTCTTTTTCTTGTATACAGTTTTGTCCCAATGGGTTTTCCTTATAGAGGTTTTAACGAGGCAACCGGCTTACACCGTCTAACGGTCCAACTTCTTGAGAATTCCGCGGGGGAATTTTTTCGAGGGAAATTCCGAGGGATTTATTCCCGAGGAACTTTCGAGGAACTTTCCCGGGGGAGTTTTCTCATGGGGATTTCTTTGGCAGAATCCCAATGGTCATTCAAACTGTATTTAATTTTGTTGTAATTTTCGATGGTCTTCTCTCATTTTCGAGAATTAACCATTGATTTTTCCTTTTGAATTTTCTCTTTATCTTCTCTTCTTCTCCCTCATTGTCGATCACCTTATCATTTTTATCAAAATATTTTTTCAGAGATTTAATCTCTTGTTCTCGATTTCTTTGATGGTTAGTCATTGAAATTCATTTCGGTTTATCGAGTGTAATTCCGCAACATCTCGACGCAACCTTCGATCCGTTACTCGTTTGATTCTTCTCGCAATAAGGGGCATAGAGAATTTCGGGATTCATCTCCCACGCTCTATCATCCTTGTTCTCGAATCCCTCAAGTAACGCAGCCACCCCCTCGTTTCAAGTGTTCATCGTCGAAGGATTTTCGAGATCTTTCTCACGCCTTATCATCTCTTCTCGTGAATTCATTGGAGTCGTGGATCTATCAACCGTACCTAGAGTAAGCCGGTCCTTTGTCGAATCGTGTCAGACACCCTCTAATTCTGTTAAAACCGAGAGTGTTGGTTCTAAGATATGTGAGAGAACACCCGTAAATGAATCTTTATTTATTAAACCGAGTGAACTTAAACATGCTCTTATTTCTCGGCAATCTTTTGTTTTGTTAGTTTTTAGGGATGCTCTTACGAGCATGACTAATCCCGAGCCGGATATTCCGAGTAGTATTTCATCTCTTTTGCAAGGATATTCAGATGTTTTCTCGGAAGATGGACCAAGCGGTTTGCCACCACTCCACGAAATCAAACATCAAATTGATTTCGTCCCCGGCGCTACACTTCCGAACCGGTCGGCTTATCGCACTAATCATGTGGAAACCAAGGAACTACAATGCCAAGTTGATGAGCTGATGGAAAAAGGACACATCAAGGAGAGTATGAGCCCATGTGTCGTTCCCGTATTACTTTTGCCGAAGAATGACGGTACTTGGCAGATGTGTGTCGATTGTCGTGCGATAAACAATATTACGGTAAAGTATCGTCATCCGATCCCGAGGTTAGACGATATGTTAGATGAGCTTTATGGATCTAGTGTGTTTACTAAAATTGATTTGAAAAGTGGTTATCACCAAATCCGGATGAAGGAAGGTGATGAGTGGAAAAACCGCTTTCAAAACTAAACACGGCTTATATGAGTGGCTTGTTATGCCGTTTGGTTTAACTAATGCACCTAGCACATTTATGCGTTTGATGAACCACGTTCTTAGGTCTTATATAGGCGTCTTTGTAGTTGTCTACTTCGACGATATTCTGATTTATAGTAAGAACCTAGACGAACATGTGGAACATTTGAGATTGGTGTTAGACGTGCTTAGGAAGGAACGTTTGTTTGGCAATTTAAAGAAATGCTCTTTTTGTTCAGATAACGTTGTCTTTTTAGGTTTTTTGGTAAGTTCTCAGGGCATACAGGTGGACGAGAACAAGATTAAGGCAATTCGAGATTGGCCGAGCCCTAAGACCGTTAGCGATGTCCGAAGTTTTCACGGCTTAGCTGGATTTTATCGACGATTCGTTCGTGATTTCAGTACTATTGCAGCGCCACTAACCGATGTAATCAAGAAGGATGTGGGATTTCGTTGGGAGCAAGCGCAAGAGGACGCGTTCCAACTGCTGAAAAATAAACTCACTCACGCCCCTCTTCTTGTTTTACCTGATTTTATGAAAGGTTTTGAAATCAAATGTGACGCTTCTGGTATTGGTATATGTGTTGTACTTACGCAAGAGAAGAAATCGGTAGATTTCTTTAGCGAGAAATTTGGAGGAGCAACGCTTAACTATCCGACATACGACAAGGAACTTTATGCCTTAGTCCGAGCTCTCCAAACGTGGTAGCATTACCTATGGCCGAAGGAGTTCATTATTCATACGGTTCATCAATCCCTCAAGCATTTGAAGAGCCAGCAAAAGTTGAATAAGAGACACACATGATGGGTTGAATTTATCAAGACGTTTTCGTACGTAATTCAATACAAACAAGGTAAAGAAAACGTGGTCGCCGATGCGTTGTCTCGGAGGTATACAATGATTTCGACATTAGATGCTAAGATACTTGGGTTCGAGATGATCAAGGAAGCTTACGCCTCATATTCAGATTTCCAGGAAGTTTTCCTATCTTGTGCTAAATTCGCTTTTGGAAAATACTTTAAAAGCGACGGTTTCTTGTTTTACGAGAACCGTCTTTGTATTCCTAATTCTTCTTTACGAGATTTGCTTATTAGGGAAGCACACGGCGGTGGACTCATGGGACATTTTGGCGTTGCAAAGACACTTCATATCGTGCAAGATCACTTCTTTTGGCCGCATATGAAACGTGACGTTGAACGAATTTGCAACCGATGAACGACTTGTAAGTATGCCAAATCCAAACGCCAAAACCAAGGTCTGTATTCTCCATTACCCATTCCTAATGCACCTTGGACCGATATATCCATAGACTTTGTTTTAGGTTTGCCTAGAACTAGGAAAGGTAGTGATTCAATATTTGTTTTGGTTGATAGGTTCTCTAAAATGGCGCATTTTATTCCATGTCATAAGACCGATGATGCATCGAACATAGCTGATTTATTCTTTATAGAAGTTGTTCGTTTGCATGGGATGCCTAGGACCATAGTTTCAGATAGAGATACAAAGTTTCTAAGTTATTTTTGGAAGACTCTTTGGGCTAAATTAGGAACTAAGCTTTGTTTCTCTACGACTTATCACCCGCAAACCGATGGTCAAACCGAGATGGTCAATAGGACCTTAGGAACTCTTTTGCGAACGGTGATTAAAAAGAATCTTAAGTCGCAGGAATAGTTTACCCCATGTAGAATTTGCTTATAATCATGCACAACATTCTACTACATTGTTTTTACCTTTTGAACTCGTTTATTGTTTTAATCCGCTTACTCCTCTCGATTTAATTCATTTACCTTTGAGTGAACATGTAAGTTTGGATGGAAAGAAATGTGCCGAGATGGTCAAACAGATACACGAAAAGGTGAAAGCAAACATTGAGCATAAGACGGAGCAATACTGCAAACATGCAAACAAAGGACGACACAAGAAGGTTTTTGAACCAGGAGATCTTGTGTGGATTTATCTAAGGAAAGAACGGTTCCTTACCGAGAGTTGATGGACCGTTCACCGTGGTGGAAAGGATCAACGACAACTCCTACAAACTCGATCTCTAAGGTAAGTATTCCATAAGCTCAAGCTTTAATGTAGCTGATATTCTTCCTTATGTTGCAGAAGAAATCGATTTGAGGGCAAATCCTTTTCAAGAGGAGGGGGATGATATGATCATCGACGTGAAGGATTCGGATGAGGTTCAATAAGACGCAATGGTCATCCCAACATGACCTATCACACGGTCTAAGGCACAGAAGCTAGAGGGAGCAATACGGAGCTTACATACGGATAAACAGATCGAGGAGGATAACCTTACGCATCACGTCCTCACCTCATTATCTTCGAATTCTTCTTGAGGTTAGGCCGTTTGTGTAAGTCGCGTTGTACTCTTTTTCCTGTATACGATTTTGTCCCAATGGGTATTCCGTATAGAGGTTTTAATGAGGCAACCGGCTTACACCGTCTAACGGTCCGACTTCTCGAGAATTCCGCGGGGGAAATTCTGAGGGACTTATCAAGGGACTTTCCCGGGGGAACTTCTCCGCGGGGATTTTCTTGGTGGAATCCCAAAAGAAGTTCAAACTTGTCTTAATTATTTTTGTAATTTTCGATGGTCTTCTCTCATTTTCGAGAAAGACCTTTGACTTTCTTTCTTTGCTTTCTTTTTATATCTTCTTCTCCCTCATTGTCGAAAACTAACTTATCTCGATGGTCTTCTCTCATTTTGCTCATGTTCTTCGATTTCTTTGAAGGTTATTCATCGATCCGATTGTGTGTGAGTGTTCTTCTCGTGAATTGGGGCATAAGGAACTCTTGGGATTCATCTCCCACGCCTTATCATCCTCTTCCTCGAATTCTCCCATCATCGAAGCCATCCCCTTGTTCATCGTGTTCATTGTCGATTAGGCCTAAGGAATTTCGAGTTCATCACTCACGCCTTAGCATCTCTCTTCGTGAATCATTTCGAATTCAAGGATCTATAACCCTCCACCGTACCTATAGCAAGCCGGTCCTCAGTCGATTCGTATCATCTTAGCTCCAGAGTCCGCCTCAAAGAGTTCAATAAACAAGAAAGAAGCCAAAAATTGGCTAAGGCATCAAGTGATGAGAATTGAGGCAAAGCAAAGAAAAAAAGAAAGAAAGGAAACGACAAAGAGAAGCACCAAACCACCAAGTTCAAGGGCGAAGAAGGAATCCCCCAAGTAAGAGAAGAGGATGAAATGAATAGATATAAAAGATGTGTGGGACATGAAGGCAAAAAGCCTTGTGAAAAGGGTAGCTTAGGTTTGGAACTTCACTGGTTAGAAACGCTAGGGTTAGAGATATCTTAGGCATTGGGTAGATGTAAATATATCCTTGTATGCATATGTTGCCTTCCACTCTTAGCATTTTGCTAAAGCTTGCTCATTCATAGAGAGATCTCTTGCATTGGAACAACCGCATATGTTTGAGATCATTCTATTCTCAAGACCCTTACCTTAGCCAAATGGATTCACTTGACTTGCATGGGCATGATCCACTTGAAACGATTTAATGTCTGTCAAAGGATTGGATGATAAGAACGCTTGTGTAGGTTGAGACTTGGGCTTGGTTCATGTAGGGATATATATGGCAAGCTCTTTTTGAGTAGACTTGTTTGGTCGCATCTTAGAGCTATCAACTTGGACATTGAATTTGAATTCTTTTAATGATACTTGTGGATTTGAGCTACCGCCTCCAAACCTCTCTCCCTAGTTGTGATATATCATGGTTTTTACCCACTTTTAACCATGATATAATTCTTATTTATAGAGTCTTTCTAGTATTTTTGGAGTCTTTTCTAGTCTTTACAGGTTTAGGTACGTTTGTAGCTTAATTGAAGGTATTGACGCATTCTGGAGCATTTTGGAGCTAAGGGTCGATTTGAGGTTTGGCCCAAGGTGTTTGTCCTTGTACTCTTTTTCCTCCTTTTGGGTTTGTCCCAATGGGTTTACCAAAAGAGGTTTTCATGAGGCTTGGTCTTACATCTCACATTTGGCCCAATCTCTTCCATGAAATGCAAAGATCATCATCATCATCCACGAAATTGGAAGGCCAACGGTTATTCAACCTTGTTTTAATTCTTAGTCAAACTCTTTTATTTCTAGGCTTTGGTCTTAATCTTTGTTTTCATTTTCGAGGCCTTGTTTTCCTCACAATCTCTTTCATTTTCGAGAATGGTCTCTTTGACCACTTCTCTTATTTTCCTATATAAACCATGTAATCTCATTGAGAATAATCATCCATCTTTTTATTAAATCTTTTAGAGAAGTTTTCTCTCCTTTGTTCCTTTGGAATTTCCGAATTCTTTGATGGTTAGCCAACAATTTCACTCGATCTTTAGGTGGTTAGCCTCTTGATCATTTGGTTTATCAAGTGTTCTTCATCACACTTGACGCAGCCCTCATTCCATTGTCTCGTAGTTTTCGTTTTAAGTCGTATTTGGGGCACAAGGATTTTTGGGATTAACATCTCACGCCTTGTCATCCTTTTACCGCGATTGCTATCAGCCTTTGAAGTCACCCCCTCGTTCCAACTCTTCACCGCAAGTCTGGGCCTAAGGATTTTCGAGTGCTTCACTCACGCCTTTGCATCTTTCTTCGTGGAGTCCTTTAGATTCGAGGACCTATCCAACTATCTACTGATCTCGAGTGTGCCGTTCTTTGGGAGAATCTATCAAAGGGTTTTTAAAAGAAAACAACAAAAGAAATGCCCTAAAACAGATGGGCCTTGCATAAAAACGAAAATAGAAATAGATGGGCCTTGCTTCTTCATGTAACTCAAAAATGGGCTTTGATGGGCTTGATGATATGAGCATGGAAAACACTAAGGAAGATCAAGAAGATGCTATGCTTGTATCCGTTGGACTAGTCACGAGAGAGAAAGCTAAGAGGATCAAGGACGCACTTTACGGGCTTATTTATGAAGTTTTGTACAAGGAGAACATTCAAAAATCCATCCAATATGTTATCTATCAAGTCCAGCCCATTTTGAGCATGTTGCAAGTCCAAGAAGAGCCCAAAATCATTACCTTGCCAATTAAAGTGACGAAAATAAAGATCAAAAGTCCCTTTATCTACCTCTACATGCATGGTTTGCATTAATTTCACATTTCCCTAGGTTATGTGAATGTAGAGTAGCTTTTATTAATTATTTAGCTTTCTTTTCAAGTTTTTCTTTTCTATATCAACTCATGTAATCTCCTTTGAGAAACTCAGAATTTTAATCTTTATTTTTGGAAACTTTTAGTTTACAAGTGTTTTGAGAGTGATTCTCTTTAGTTCTTTGTGAGCTATGTCGATCTACTTGGTGTGATATCAAGGAAAATCGATCGGTGATATCAAAGGGTTTTGTGCGACCATTCTACCGATCTTCGTTGAAGAGGCGTCCATAGTGAGTTTGTTTTAGAAAGGATTTTCGGGAGTGATTCCCAGGCCTTTCTAGCTGCTCCACGTTTCTAAGGCCGAGATCTTCACCGCCTTGTTCTTAGTTCATTCGTGAATTAACCTCAAGGATTAGCAAAATTCGAATCTACCTCCTCCTTGAGAGATCTTGCGGTCAAGGGCGTATTATGTGGTATCAGAGCAACTCAAGGACTCAGTAAATTCATTTAATCATCTTCGATCATCACTCCATCTTTTCATCTTCTAATCTCTTCATCTTCTTAAAAAAAAAAATTCATCTTTTCATCTCTTCACTTTTCTATTTTTTCACCTTCTACCTTTTCATCTTCTTTTCTTTCATATTTTTATTTCTGTGAGTTTATTTATTTAATGTTCGTAATACAGCAAAAAAAAAACAAAAAAAAAGAAACGAATTCCTTTTTATATACGTAGTTAAGATTTGAGGACAAATCTTTGTTTTAAGAGGAAGGGGATGATATGAGCATGGAAAACACTAAGGAAGATGATATATCATGGTTTTTACCTTGTTTAAGCCATGATATAAGTCTGTTTTATCGAGTCTTTATTCTATTATAGAGTCTTTTAGAGTTTTTTACAGGTTGTAGCACATTTGGAGCATTATTGGAGATATTGGAGTTTTATGGAGCGTTCTGGAGCAAAACTTAAGTCTGGTGACTAAGTGCCTGATCGAAGCGTCAAGCATCGATCGATACCCCCTGGTATCGATCGACACCCATCGAGGAGATCACGAGTCGCGACTTTAATGAAGTTTGAAGAATTGCAGAACTTTCCCATAAGATTTTAATATTTACAAGAAGACCCCAATTAGTGTTTAGACTATTTAATTAGGTTTTACAGCCACTTTGGTTGTGTGCTTTTCATTACTTTGATTTTGAGAGAGCTTAGAGAAGGGGAGACAAGTCAGAACTCTGTTCGTCTGAGAGAAGATTTTGAACCCCTGTTTTATTCTACTCTTATTTATTTTATTGATGATTTATTCAGTTATGTTGATTGTTTCATTCTCCATGTCTGAGTAGATCCCTTGTTAGGTTCAGGGTTCTCAATAGGGTTTTCTCTGAATGCTAGATTGACTTGTTATTAGGATTCATTATCTGAATTAGTTCTTCACCAAAGGTTGTTTGCAAAGCTAATTCAAGATTGATCACCTAGAACTTAGATCTTAAGATAATTGATTAGGCACGGATGTGCGATTAATTACCTGATAGAACCTAAGGTGAGCAAAATAACTATTCGCAAAGGAATTTGGTTTAGTTGTTTTGTGAACATATCAAACCTGATTTATAAGCTGATTTAAAAGCTGATTTAGACTTTAGGATTCGCAAAGGAATTTAGAATTTCTACAGTTTAGATTTAGATAGTTTTCGCAGCGGAAGTTGGTTAACTATATCTTAGTGATTTGAGTTTAAGAACAGTGGTAAATCTGAATCATGTTAGTTAATTTATCTGCATTCAGTGATTCCCTGAGAAATACCCTGAACCTATCTTTCTCCAATTGAATTTACAACCATTTTAATTTGCTTTCTGTTTTCAATACCATTAATCACTTAGCGTATTTCTCAATTCGCCATTAGATTACATTTGTGAATTTCGACTAAGTTCGTCGGTATCGATCGATACTGTCTAGTATCGGTCGATACTCGTCGTCCGTTTTTGTTGATATCGATCGACACCATCTGGTATCGGTCGATACTCATCGTGTTACAGATTTCTTACGTTCTTGACTTCTGTTTTCAAGTGTATGCCTAATCGTAAAACCAGAAAGAGCAAGAGCACACATCTAGTTCAATTGTCATTGGAGCAACTAGCACTTGTGGAACGCACAAACCGAAGAGCAAAGAAACCAGCAGCTATGAACAACAATCAAGAAGAGTTGGTTCGAGATGAGGCTGGTGCCTACAGGGACCTAGAGGGTCGTTTGTGCAATGAGAGAGGACAACGTCTGGATGGAGAGGGGAACATCATTCCACCTGCTCATGTTGTCGCTGGGAATGCCGCTGGGAACGCGAACGCAGTGAATGCTGGGAACGCTGTGGTTAATCGTGTTAGGACGATTGGTGAGTGCAACAGACCTGACCAGTTCAACGCAAATCGCTCTGCGATCCGTCCTCATGTGTTTCCAAGGAATGACTTCGAGCTGAAACATGCATACTACACTCTTGTGGGACAGCACCCTTTTCATGGTCTTTCCAGCGAGCATCCCATGGATCATATTGAGAGATTCGAGGATTTGGTCACTAGCATCAAGAGCAATGGAGTGTCTTACGACTATCTCTTCTGCAAGCTTTTCCCGTACTCTCTTGGTGGGGAATCAACCTACTGGCTGAAGCAGTTACCTCCTGGATCGCTGACTAACTGGGAGGAAACTAAGACCGCTTTCCTGACCAATTGCTATGATGATGCAAGATTCGAGGATCTGAGGAACAAAATCTCACAATTTTCTCGAGGACCTATTGAGGCGTTCAAGGCTGCTTGGACGAGGTTCAAGCCATATCAGAGAGACTGTCCACATCATAGGTATTCTGATGTTCATCTGATTCTTCTTTAGAGGACTTGATTGGAGGTACCAAATGACTTTGGATGCTTCGAGCAATGAAAACTTCAACACCAGGTATCCTGATGAAGCCTATGTCTTGATTGAGAACTTGGCCTCTACCAATAGCACCAAGAATGCTGATTATGAGAGGAAGAAGCTAGCTGGTAACGTGGATAGTTCACAGATCGCTGACTTTCAAGCTAAGTTGGATTCTATGCACAGTCTTCTGATGGGCAAGACACAGAAAGCTGTTCACTTCGCTGAAGAGGTCGAGGTATTCAACGAGGATGAAGTAGAGGATGTTAACTACATTGGTGGTTCTGGTTTTCAGGGTCAGAGAAATGAATTCAACAACAACTGAAACTTCAACAACAACTCGTAGCAAGGAGGGTCGAATCAGTTCGGCCAGAAACCATCTCAGAACAGTGGGTATGTCAGGAACTATGGAAACTCATATTATCAGCCTATACATGCTAAGCTCCTAGATAGCAAGATCGAGGCTATGTTTGAACAGCTGGTTCAAGGACAACAGCAGCTCACAGTGAATCCAAATGGAATGCTGTGTACAAGGATCTGAGTGGAAGGATCGACGCCCTTGATACTCATCAGAAGATGCTGGAAACACAAGTGTCTCAAACTGCAGCTGCTGTGAAAGGAAAGGCGACTCAAGCACAGAACGAATACGTAAACGCAATTACCCGGAGAAGTGCAGGAAGTCTCGAAAACCTTGTAGAAGGTGATTCCGCACCTGATTCGTCAGTATCGATCGATACCACTACTTATATCGATCGATACCAACTTGAAGAACCGACTCATGAATCTTGTGTCGATCGACACCACCATTGTATCGATAGACACCTCTCGCAAGCTGAACTAGAAGCCGCGAAGGAACCAGAGATGATTGAGGAACGTGTCTACAAGCCTAAGGTTCCATACCCTCGATTACCCAAACACCTCAGAGACCCCATTTCCCCAAAGCAGTTGTGTTGCTTTGAGAAGATGGTACGAAGAATTCCACTCACACATACTTTTGAAGAAGCCCTAGAATGCCGCCCTCTGCTAAGCCACTTCCGGGATTGCAGAGAAACTGAGGATGATACGCCCTTGACCTCAAGATCTCCCAAGTGATGGGTAGATTCGGATTTGGATAATCCTTGAGGTTAATTCCCGAAAGAATGGAAACGTGGAGTAGCTAGAAAGGCGTGGGAATCACTCCCGAAGATCCTTTCGAAAACAGACTCGCTATGGACGCTTCTTCACTGGGATTGGTTGAACGGTGATTCAAAAGGTGGCGGAATTCCCTTTTGACAAAACCCAACGATCTATCTCGGAATCACTCTAAGATGGATCGAAGTTTTTTTCACTATGAACTCACGAGAATCACTCTCTAGAACTCGACAATGAAAAGGAGATTTTGATTAAAAGATTGTTGATGATCAAAAGATCTTACAAAGGATTAAATAAGAAAGGGAGTTCAAGGGACTAATCCCTTCTCGAAAATGAGAGAAGAAAACTCGAAAATGAGAGAAGAAAGTCTAGGAAAATGTAGAAAAATAAATGCATAATTTGAGTAAGGAAATCGCATGTCTCTTGGGCTTCTTGGGCCGAGAGAAGTGTTCCAAGGCCTCATTAAAACCCTTGTCATGTCAACCCCACGCTATGGTTAATCGTGGTAGGACGATTGGTGAGTGCAACAGACCTGACTAGTTCTACGCAAATCGCTATGCGATCCGTCCTCTTGCGTTTCCAAGGAATGACTTCGAGCTGAAACTTGCATACTACACTCTTGTGGGACAGCACCCTTTTCATGGTCTTTCCAGCGAGCATCCCATGGATCATATTGAGAGATTCGAGGATTTGGTCACTAGCATCAAGAGCAATGGAGTGTCTTACGACTATATCTTCTGCAAGCTTTTCCCGTACTCTCTTGGTGGGGAAGCAACCTACTGGCTGAAGCAGTTACCTCCTGGATCGCTGACTAAATGGGAGGAAACTAAGACCGCTTTCGTGACCAATTGCTATGATGATGCAAGATTCGAGGATCTGAGGAACAAGAAAACTGTCTATTTCCAACGAAAATTTACGACCGTTTTAAATCGATGTAACTTTACGACAAAATTACGACGAAATATGTGTTCGATGTAAAGTCGTCGTAAATATGTGTCGTCGTAAAATCGATGTAAAATTACGACTAGTTTACGACGACATTACGACGACAACATAAATCGTCGTAATACCGTTGTACATTTACATCGATATTACGACGAATATGTCTTCTGTATATTACGTCGATATTACGACAATTTGACGTCGCATTCCCAGTTAGGTAGACCACGTTTTTTAATAGGTCCAACTACTAAATTTATATCGTAAAAATCGTTGTAAATCCGTTGGTAATTCTGAAAAAATTTCTATAAATATAGCCTAACTTCAAACGAAATAATCAAAAAAGAAAAAAACATAATAAAAAAACACTATAAATGTCTATATACGAACTACGAAAATGGATGTATACGCAAAAGGATTCAGAGGGAGATTTGACGGAAGAATTCAAAGAAGGGCTTGAAATATTCATGTATCAGGCCGGAAATATGCAAACAACCCTGGAAAGGGGTAAGATGTTCTGTCCTTGTCGTAAATGCAAGAATACGAGATATATGGTTATTGAGACGGTGTGGAAGCATTTACTAAATAGAGGATTTATGCTGCAATATTATGTTTGGTATCAACATGGAGAGGGTTTTGAAAGAACTCAAGCAACGGATAGTAGTAGTAATTATCAAGGTCAAGTAGAATCAAATTATCAAGGTAGTTATGATCATGGTCAACATCAATTTGATCAGGGTGCAGATCATGATAGGATGCATGCCATGGTTAATGATGCATTTCATGAAACATATGCTGATAATAGTACTGTTGAGGAACCCAACGTAGATGCGAAGCGATTTTATGATATGCTAGCCGCTGCAAACCAGCCACTCTACGATGGATGTAGAGAAGGTCAGTCTAAATTGTCGTTAGCTGCTAGAATGATGACAATTAAAACTGATCATAACTTAGCTGAGGTTTGCATGGATGATTGGGCTGATCTTATTAAAGAGTATTTGCTAGAGGATAATTTGGCTGCCGAAACATATTATGAGATACAGAAGTTGGTGTTTAGTCTTGGGTTGCCTTCTGAGATGATAGATGTATGTGTTGACAATTGTATGCTTTTTTGGAAAGATGATGATAAGTTGCAGGAATGTCGATTTTTCCAAAAACCGAGATTTAGGCCCCAAACAACTGGGCGTACAAAGATACCATACCAACGGATGTGGTATCTTCCTATAACTGATAGGTTGAAACGATTGTATCAATCTGAAAGGACAGCTGCATCGATGAGGTGGCATGCAGAACATTCACAGAGAGAAGGAGAAGTGACTCACATGTCAGATGCAAAAGCTTGGAAACACTTTAACACGGTACACCCTGATTTTGCTAACTCTAAGCGAAATGTGTATCTTGGTCTTTGCACTGATGGATTTAGTCCATTCGGTATGTCTGGTAGGCAATATTCTTTGTGGCCAGTTATCGTAACTCCTTATAATCTTCCCCCAGATATGTGCATGCAAAGGGAAACGTCGTTGTCCCTGCTGCTGTTATTGAGATTGTTGCGCCAGCTGGGCGCACCAACGTTGGGAATGCTGCAGGTGATCGAGTTAGGACACTTGGCGAGCACAACAGACCTGATCAGTTCTATGCCAATCGATCTGTGATTCGCATCGAAAATTTTCAGAGGAACGATTTCGAGCTGAAGCCTGCATACTATGCTCTCGTGAGTCAGAGTCCTTTCCATGGCCTACCTCATGAGCATCCCATGGATCATATCGAAAGGTTCGAGGATTTTGTCAATGGTATGAAGTACAATGGAGTGCCCAACGAGTTCCTATTCTGCAAACTCTTCCCATACTCTCTTAGTGGAGATGCTGCTTATTGGCTGAAACAGTTAGCTCTTGATTCGCTAACTACATGGGATGAGACGAAGAATGCATTCCTGTGCAATTTCTATGATGATGTGAGGTCTGAAGAGCTCATGAACAAGATCTCTCAATTTTCTCAGGGTCCAACAAAGGCACTCAAGGCTGCTTGGATTCGTTTCAAATCTTATCAGAGAGATTGTCCGCACCATGGGTTCAATCAAGTTCAGCTGCTGGGCACATTCTACAGAAGGATCGATTGGAGGTACTAGATGGCTCTGGATACTGCGAGTAATGGAAACTTCAACACCAGGTATCCAGATGATGCGGTTGTGCTGATTGAGAACTTGGCGTCTAGCAATAGCACCAAGAATGCTGATTTCGAGAGGAAGAAGCAAGCTGCAGGAATTGATGGGTCTCAGATTGCTGAAGTTCAAGCGAAGCTGGATATTTTGCTTGGGAAGTCGAAGAAGACGGTCCACTTTGCTGCTGAGAATGAAGTGGAAGATGTTAACGACATTGGTGGTTCTGGTTTTCAGAGACAGCAATTTGGGTACAACAACAACCGAAACTTCAGCAACAACACTCGCAATTACGGGAACTCTTCGTACCAGCCCATCTCTCCAAAGTCCACAGACAATAAGATGGAATCCATGCTTGAGCAGATTCTTCAGGGACAGCAGAAATTGCTAGTGGATTTCAATGGGAAGATTGACCATCTGTACACTGATCTCAATGGGAAGATTGACCACCTGAATGGGAAGATTGAAGCTGTCAACCTTGGTCAGAGGAAGCTGGAAACTCAGGTCGCTCAGACCGCATCAGCTGTGCAGAGGCAGGAAGGTTTTCTTCCAGGGAGAACTGAAAATCCAAGAGCACACGTCAATGCGATCTCCTCAAGTGCAGAAAATTTCGATGAGGATCCTGAAATCGCCAAGGCATCGATCGATACCCCCAAGTGTCAGTTACAATTCTGAAACGGGATACTTCCAAAACCCGTGTATCGATCGATACCCCATTGGTATCGGTCGATACTGAGGCGATTTCTGAGGAGACACCTGAGACTTCGACTGTGGTGCCTAAAGTAGTGCCAGAACGAGTGTATATACCTAGGATACCTTATCCTATGCCTCATATTATGACACAGCAGGAATGGGAGGACGCTAGATGCAACGCTTTGTTGGATAAATCAGTTGTGGATCTTCCTTTTGATGATGATGTATCTGCCAGGGATGATTGAACAGCGAGAGTATCGATCGATACCATACCTGGTGTCGATCGATACACCTCACAGAACGAGCCAGAAACTGTGAAAACACGTGAGTTGATCGAAGAAAGAGTTCGCAAGCCCAAGAAGCTGAACCCTATTCCTAAACACCTCAGAGATCCTATCACTCCAAAGCAGCTGCGTGGCTTTGAGAAAATGGTATGAAGGATTTCCCCTGAATCAACCTTTGAAGAAGCTCTAGAACACCGTCCTCTGCTAAGTCACTTCAAAGATTGCAGAGAAACTGAGGAAGAGACCAAGGCACTCTTCATTAAGGCCAGAGGTACACCTCCACTGAGACAGTTGACTAAGAGGGAAGACCCAGGGATCTTCTCAGTTCCATGCTCTATCTCTAGAGTTAAATTCAAAGAGTCTCTCGTTGACTCAGGAGCCTGCGTCAATGTCATGTCCAGGGCAATTGCAGAGAGATTGGGAGCTGATATTCAACCTCCAAAGACATCTATCACCTTCGCGAACGATTCCACCTCTCTTCCATATGGGACAATCGCTGATTTGATGATCACAATAGGAGATTGCCTGGTTCCTACTGATTTTCAGGTTGTAGAGATGAATGCAAAATCTCGTACGCAGTTGATTTTCGGAAGACCGTTCATGGCTACGGCTGGTGCCATTATGGACAAACCCAGCAAGCGCATCTCATTCCCATACATTGACAAGGAGGTGTACTACAAAGCCATCCCTAGAGGAACTCCCACACGTATCTCTTGCATCGATGCTGTAATAGGAGCGACGTTGATATCAGATGCTTTGGAAGAACCTCCTGACGTACCAACTATCACAGACGTTTCAGCTGAATCACCCAGCATCACCAAGGAAGTTGTCAAGAAGGCTAAGGCAATAAAGAAGAAGGCCAAGAGCAAAAGAGTCGACGATCCCCATGTCACATTGATTCCTCAGAGATGTGACGGAGACTCGATTAAGTACAAGGTGAAGTGCAAAGGAGCCTCGAAGCCATTCTCTAAGGCTAGAGTACTTCTTACTTCGGAGCTGAAAAAGAAAGGAAAGGAGTTCGTGGAAGGCATGTTGAGCAGAACTCTGAAGCTAGCAATGTCGAGTTATGGAGCCTGTTTTGGTGCAAGCTCTCATTCTTATTCTGCCTGAGGGCGTTACAGTCAAGCTAATGATGTTAAACGAGCGCTTGGTGGGAGGCAACCCACTGGTGAGTCTGCTTTTGAGTCATTTTTCTTTTTTTTCGTTCTGTGTTTGTGTTAGGAGAAACAAGGAGCAAAACTCGAAATCGCCTAGTGTGGATCGATACCCCATTGGTATCGATCGACACCAATCATGAATGTATGGTTCATCATTTCGAGTTAAGCCTGGTATCGATCGATACCAGGTTGTGTGTCGATCGATACTCAATGTTCCAGCAAGGTAACTTCTTGTTTTTCCCAATTTTATTCTGTTCTTTTGTTTTCTTTCACTGACTCTAGGCTAGATAACACTGGGGACAGTGTTGTTCAAGTCTGGGGGAGGTGTCTGCTGACATTATGTTTGTTTTTCTTAGAGTCAGTTGTTTTATCGAGTCAAAAACGTTTTATTGAGTCAAAACTTGTTGGAGATGATGATCATGTGCTTGAATCTATTGATTTGATTTTTTTTTTAGTGCACAATGTTGCAGGATCAGTTCTAGATCGACAAATGAAAAATCCAAAGAATGACTAGTTGACTAGAAAACATCCATGTCTCCAGCAGAGTTCTTCTGAAGCCTGAGCCAAAATTTTGCACTTTATCGATGTGGTTAGTGTTTTTAGAGCTTGATTCATCATTCATATCTGATAAAGGAACCCATGTGTTTAGAGTAATAGTATCTCTCTCCCCTATTATAAGTTGATAAATAAGAGCATAAAACATTGAAATGATTTTCTTCTAAGTAGAGGGTTAGGAAAATTTCCAGCGATCCCATTATTCTACTTAAGAGGGAATGATCACACAAAGGTTGAAAGCGAGGTTAGAAAAATTTCCCGTGATACCATTATTCGCCTACATCCTTTGATACATTGAGAGGGAAGAACCGGGGATTTGGTAGCAAACACCATCAGTACTCGCGTCTCATACCTTGATGTGTATATGCAAAGGTGAAAATAAAAGAAAGAACATAATAAGAAATAAGTCTGGGGGAGAGAAATTGATACAAAAAGTGTGAAAATGGGTGGTTCCTTGTCATGATATTGTATGGTAAAGAATCTAGAAGGTTCTTGAACATTGGTTGCAGCGATGAAACTGGCTATGAACGTTTTACTTGAACAAAGCTGCGGGATAATGTGTTGAGTCTGAATAAGCTGTGAATGTCTACGGAGAAGTACATGGTGGTTAGATCAAAAGCTCATTAGGTGACATTTGGGTACTTGGGAAAAGGATCTCTGCGATGGTTCCTGAACAGGTGAGTCTCCGTGTTTTCAAACCTCTTTCTCTGGTTTAGTCTTCTAGTTGCTTGAGGGCAAGCAAAGGCTAAGTCTGGGGGAGTTGATATATCATGGTTTTTACCCTATTTAAGCCATGATATAAGTCCGTTTTATAGAGTCTTTAGTCTATTCCGTAGTGTTTTAGAGTCTTTTACAGGTCTTAGCACGTTTGGAGCATTATTGGAGATATTGGAGCTTTCTGGAGCATTTGGAGCAAAGCAGAAGTTCGTGTTGCTGAGAACCAGATATGAAGCCTTGGTATCGATCGATACTGGCTTGTATCGATCGATACCCATCAAAGCAGACACGACCCGCGAGTTTTCCAAGACTTGAAGAATTGCAAAAGTTTCCAGAAGTCTTTAATATTTACAAGAAAGCCCAGAACGTGATTTAGGTTATTTATAGGGATTTTACAGCCACTTTGTTGGCTATGCTTTATTTTGTAAGCTTTATTTTACTTTGGGTTTGAGAGAGACAAGTCTAAATCTCCCTTCGTCCGAGATAAGATTTCAAACCCTCTTATTACTCTTTCTGATTTATTTGATGATTTATTCAGTTATGTTGATTGTTTCATTCTCCATGTCCGAGTAGATCCACTTTAGGTTCAGGGTTCTCATAAGGGTTTTCTCTGAATGCTAGGTTGATTAGTTTATAGGATTCACCATCTGAATTAGTTCTTCGCTTAGGTTGTGTTCAAAGCTAATTCTAGGTTGACGAATCTGGAACTTAGATCTTAGGATAATTGATTAGGCACGACAGTGCGAGTAATTGCCTGATAGAACCTTAGACGAGCAAATTGATTATTCGCAAAGAGATTTGGTTTAATTGATTTGTGAACATATCAAACCTGATATTAAAGCTGATTTAGACTTTAGGATTCGCAAAGAGATTTGGAATTCCTAGGATTTAGATTTAGATAATTCTCGCAACGACATTTGGTTAATTATACCTTAGTGATTTGAGTTCAAGAACTGCGCTAAATCTGAATCATGAAGGTTAGTTTATCTGCATTCATTGATTTCCTGAGAAATACCCTGAGCCTATATTTCCTCCAATTGAATTACAACTCTTTTAATTTATGCATTGCTTTCAATTACATCTCTTGGCTTAACTTAATTCGATACTATACAATCTATTGTGCATCTCTGTGAGTCTTTGTGGTTCGACTGATATGCTCAATTTAATACCCTAAATAGTACTAAAGCAGTTGCTGCAGTAAATCAGGGGTCGAACACAAGAACTCAATTATCACACAATAGATTGTATAGATTCGAAACACGCTAAATCAAAAGATGTAATTGAAAACAAGATTGCAAGTAAAAAGCGTTTGTAAATTCATTTGGAGGAATATAGGCTCAGGGTATTTATCAGGAAATCAATGAATGCAACTAAATTAACTAACATGATTCAGATTAAGCACGGTTCTAGAACTCAAATCACTAAAATATAATTAACCAACTCTCGTTGCGAAAACTATCTAAATCTAAATCCAAAGAATTCCAAATCTCTTTGCGAATCCTAAAGTCTAAATCAGCTTTAAAGTTCATGTTTGATATGTTCACAAATTAATTAAACCAATTCTCTTTGCGAATAATTAATTTGCTCACCTAGGTTCTATCAGGTAATTAATCGCACTCTCGTGCCTAATCAATTATCCTAAGATCTAAATTCTAGGTGATCAATCTAGAATTAGCTTTGAGAACAACCTAAGGTGAAGAACTAATTCAGATAGTGAATCCTAACAGATAATCAACCTAGCATTCAAAGAAATCCCTGTGAGAAAACCCTAAACCTAACAGGTGATCTACTCAGACATGGAAATTGAATCAATAAACATGACTGAATAAATACTCAATAAAAGAAAGAAAGGTTTTGAGATCTGATCTCGGACGAAGGGAGATTCAGACTTGTCTCTCTAACAAAAGTAAAAACACAGAAAATAAAGCTTAGCCTAAACAAGTGGCTGTAAAATCCTATTTATAACCTAAAACACGTATTGGGGTCTTCTTGTAATTATTAAAGACCTCTGGGTACTTTTGCAATTCCTCAAGTCTTGGAAAACTCGCGGGTCGTGTCTTGCTGCGATGAGTATCGATCGATACCATGGGGTATCGATCGATGCTTGTCGTGAAATCAGGTACTCAGCAACACGACTTCAGCTCTTGCTCCAAACTGCTCCAGAAAGCTCCAATAATTCCAATAATGCTCCAAACGTGCTAAGACCTGTAAAAGACTCTAAAACACTACAAAACACTAGAAAGACTCTATAAAAGGACTTATATCATGGCTTAAATAGGGTAAAAACTATGATATATCATTGATCCCTAGCTATACTACGACAACTGCTTTAGTATCTGAATAGGGTATTAATTTGAGCATATCAGTACCAAATGACTTTGGATGCTTCGAGCAATGGAAACTTCAACACCAGGTATCCTGATGAAGCCTATATCCTGATTGAGAACTTGGCTTCTAGCAATAGCACCAAGAATGCTGATTATAAGAGGAAGAAGCTGGCTGGTAACGTGGATGGTTCACAGATCGCTGACTTTCAAGCTAAGCTGGATTCTATGCACAGTCTTCTGATGGGCAAGACACAGAAAGCTGTTCACTTCGCTGAAGAGGTCGAGGTCTTCAACGAGGATGAAGTAGAGGATGTTAACTACATTGGTGGTTCTGGTTTTCAGGGTCAGAGAAATCAATTCAACAACAACTCGCAGCAAGGAGGGCCGAATCAGTTTGGCCAGAAACTATCTCAGAACAGTGGGTATGTCAGGAACTATGGGAGTTCATCTTATCGGCATGTACCTGCTAAGCTTCCAGATAGAAAGATCGAGTCTATGTTCGAACAACTTCTTCAAGGACAGCAGAAGCTCACTATGGATTTCAATGGGAAGATTGATGTCCTATATAATGATCTGAGCGGAAGGATCAACGCTATCAATATTCAGCAGAAGAAGCTGGAACTCCAAATAACTCAGACTTCAGAAGCTGTGAAAAGGCAAGAAGGTTTTCTTCCATGGAAAGTAGAGAACCCAATGGCTCACATCAATGCAATCACCTTCAGTAGTGGAAAAGAGGTCACTCCATGAGTAAAAATTGACCCGATTGCAGACATTCTCCTTGATCTTGACGATGAGGATACCGCAATTGCTCCAGTATCGATCGACACTAGCCATCATCAATCGACACCTCTCAAGATACTTTCACGGGACAAGTCAAAATCGCGAGTGTCGATCGACACTACTCCAGTATCGGTCGATACTGACCCCGCATCCGAATCAACTCCTAAGGTTTCCAAGGAAGCGCCTAATGTGGTCGCAGCGAGAGTTTACACACCAAGGATACCTTATCCTAGAGCAGCTGGGAAGACTAAGAAGGAGGTAGAAGACTCCAGATGCAAGGCAATTATGGATAAGTTGATCGTTGAACTACCTTTTATCGATGCCATCAAGACTTCTCCAGCCTTCAGGAGATATGTCAAAAGGATGGTGTCCAGCAAGGTGAATCTCGAAGAATGATGCTTAATGATTACTCATGAATGCAGTGCAATCTTGACCAACAAGATCCCAATGAAATTGCCAGACCCATGGAGTTTTGCGTTGGATTGTACGATATTCACAGACATGTTTGAGCGTTCTCTTTGTGACCTTGGTTCAAGTGTCAACCTCATGCCATATTCAGTTGCCAAAAGGATGGGGATGACAGACTTCACAACCACGAGGATATCTCTGATACTTGCTGATCGTTCAGTTAGACTTCCAGAGGTGTTACTCGAAGATGCCCCTATTAAGATTGGAAATTGCTTGATCCCAACTTATTTCATCGTCCTGAAGTATGATGATGAGCCTAAGGATCCTCTCATCCTAGGCAGACCTTTCCTTGCAACAGCCGATGCTTTGATTGATTGCAAGAATGGGAATATCGCTCTCAACATTGGTGATTTGGTCATGACGTTCCATATGGATAAGATGATGAAGAAACCAACCATAGATGGGCAGACCTTCTTTGTTGACACCTTCAGTGACATAGCTGAAGAGTATTTCCTAGAGATGCATCCTGAGGACCCACTAGAGAGACCATTGGTCTGTTCAGCCACTTCAGAGGTGCACTCGTGTGATGATACAGCTGGATACTCGAGGATACTCGATTCAGCATTGCCAGCATCGATCGATACCCCCTTGGTATCGGGCGATACCCAGCGAATCGAGGTGGGAAATGGCCGAAAGTTCTAAGCAAACTGATGGGCTTGGAGACTGGAGTGCAGAGAACACTCCTAAAGTGGAACTAAAGCCACTCCCACCAAACCTGAGGTATAGTTTTCTTGGTCCTAATTCTACATACCCAGTAATTGTCAATGCTTCTTTGAACAACGTAGAGATTGCCTTACTGCTGAACAAATTGCGCAAGTATCGCAAATCTCTTGGCTATTCTCTTGATGACATTTCAGGTATATCACCGGACCTGTGCATGCATAGGATTCACCTTGAGGACGAGTCAAAGTGACACGATTCGACTAAGGATCTCTTGCTCTAGTACAGGTGAGGTTGATAGATCCACGACTTCAAGGATTCACGGGAAGAGATGCTAAGGCGTGGGATAAATCCCGAAATTCCTTAGGCCCAAATCCGACTATGAATGATTGAAACGAGGGGGTGGCTGCGTTGTTGGGAGAATCCGGGGAAGAAGATGACAAGGCGTGGGAGATGAAATCCCGAAAATCCTTGTGCCCTTGATACCGAGAAGGATTCACACGAACGAAGGATCGAAAGTTGCGTCGAGTGTTGCGGAAAGACACTACGATAAACCGATAAATAATTCTAAGAATAACCTTCAAAGAATTAGAGAGAAAGAGCATAAGCTCTGAAAAATAACTTGATTAAAAATGGAGTATGTTTCGACAATGAGGGAGAAGAGAGAATATAAAGAAAACACAAAGACAAGTCAAGGGTCATTCTCGAAACAAGGAGAAGACCCATCGAAAATGACAAAAGAAAATAAATACAAGTTTTTGAATTCAAATGATAGTTGACCAACTGTTGGAATTCCGCCGAAAATTCCCGCGGAGAATTTCCCCCGAGAAAGTCCCTCGAAAAGTCCCTCGGGAATAAATCCCTCGGGGTTCCTTCCTAAGCACATCTAACACCAATCGCAAGTGTTCCACATGTTCGTCTAGGTTCTTACTATAAATCAGAATATCGTCAAAGTAGACAACTACAAAGACGCCTATATACGACCTAATAACATGGTTCATCAAACGCATAAATGTGCTAGGAACATTCGTTAAACCAAACGGCATTACTAACCACTCATATAGACCGTGTTTGGTTTTAAAAGCGGTTTCCACTCATCACCTTCCTTCATCCGGATTTGGTGATAACCACTCTTAAGATCAATCTTAGTGAACACACTAAATCCAAACAACTCATCTAACATATCGTCTAACCTCGGGATCGGATGACGATACTTTACCGTTATGTTGTTTATCGCGCGGCAATCGACACACATCCGCCAAGTACCGTCTTTCTTCGGCACAAGTAGTACGGGTACAGCACATGGGCTCATACTTTCCCGTATATTTCCTTTAGACATCAGCTCATCTACTTGGCGTTGCAATTCTTTAGTTTCCACGGGATTTGTTCGATACGCCGGCTGGTTCGGAAGAGTAGCGCCGGGGACAAAGTCGATTTAATGCTCGATTCCGCGGAGTGGTGGCAAACCACTTGGTCCATCATCCGGGAACACATCTGCATACCCCTGCAAAAGAGATGAAACGCTGCTCGGAATATCCGGCTCGGGATTAGTCATACTCGAAAGAGCATCCCTAAAAACTAATAACACACAAGATTGCCGAGAAACGAGAGCATGTTTTAGTTCACTCGGTTTGATATACAATGATTCATTCACAAGTGTTCTCTCACATGACTTAGTACCTATACTCTCGGTTTTATCAGAATGAGAAGACGAGGGATCACTTACCTTGCTTTTGCCGTGACTCTTATCGAGTTTAAGTTGATCGAGATATACCTCGTGCGGCGAAAGTGGAGCAAGAGTGATTTTTCGGCTGTGATGTTCAAAGGAATGCTTGTTCGTAAACCCGTCATGAACGGCTCTACGGTCATATTGCCACGGTCTTCCAAGTAGGATGTGACCAGCTTCCATAGGTAGAACATCGCACACTATTTCGTCCTCGTAGCGGCCGATTGTCAAAGGAACCGAAACTTGTCGGGTAACTTTGAGCTGTCTTTGATTATTCAACCATCGAAGGTTGTAAGGCCGTGGATGCTTCCTGGTCTCCATACCTAGCTTATCCACCAATGTAGTGCTAGAAACGTTAGTACAACTTCCACCGTCGATAATTAGACTACATAGCTTGCTTTTAACCATGCATCGGGTATGGAAGAGGTTTTCCCGTTGTTCGTTTTCAATGACCGGTTCCTGGGCAAAAAGAACACGTCTCGCCACTAAGAGTTCCCCGTCAACCGCATGCTCTTCATAATCGTCAAAGATTGGAGCGGTTTCCGTCTCTTCTTCATCGTCGGTCACGATTTCACCGTTTTCTAGCAACATCTTCGCGCGTGCGTTTGGACACTTGTTTGCGTAATGTCCTTTGCCCCTGCATTTAAAACACTCAATGTCACGATTACGCATAGCATTCGAATCACCCTTACCTTTGTAATCATAGCCAGAAGTTTGCGGTTTGAAATCCGTCTTAGGCTTAGCATCGGCTCTTGGTGGATAATTCGGTTTGTCTCCTTTGGTGAAGCTCGGCTTTGAGCTTGAGGCGTAAGGTTGCCGTGATGCGCCTTTTCTTTTAATTTGCTGTTCCACTAGGACAGCCTTATGCAACATTTCCTCCAAAGTCGCATACGTTTGCATTTCCATTCGGTCTTGTAACTCGCGGTTCATGCCAGCTAAGAACCGTGCCATTGTGGCATCGATCGGCTCATACACGTCAGCCTTTAGCATGAGCTTTTCCATCTCCAGGAAATAGTCCTCCACGTTTTTAACTCCTTGACCTAAACGCCTTAACTGTTGGTGAAGTTCCCGGTGGTAGTGTAGCGGTACGAACCGTCTTCGCATGAGCGCTATCATCTCTGTCCATGTCTCCACGGGATTCTCACCATTGCGTCTCCTGTTTGTCACAATTTGATCCCACCAGTCAATAGCATATTCATGAAACTCAGTAGCAGCTAACCTGACTTTCTTATAAGGAGAAAAATTTTGGCAATCGAAAACTAGTTCGATTTTCTTCTCCCATTCGAGGAAGGCATCCGGATCGTTTTTGCCGTAGAATGGGGGAATGCGAAGCTTCATTCCGCCAAAATCATCGTTGTTACGCCTTTGAGGTCGTTGCTGCCGGTTTTGGTTTCCCTCGGATGAATCTCCTCGGTCATAAAATGGATTGTCCTCCGATTCGTATTGTCGCGGTCGATTTCTCCTCGGTCTCGCCGGTGCGTGACAACTCCCATGTCCTACACTCTGCTCGGATCTTATATCATCGGCTCTATTGTCCCTCGGTCCAGCACCTTAAATCCTTTCATTTCTTTCCGGCGTACGAACCGCTAGAGTAGCCATTTGATCTCGCATCTCGCGGAGAACTTGCGCCATATCATCGACCTTTTGATTAACGCCATCAACTTTTTGATTCATCACAGCCTCTCGTTCTCTCCTAGAACGTGATGAAGCGGATTCACTTTCCTCCGACATAATTGTACCTCGCACAGAATCAAAACACACAAGTGAGTGTATGCAATAATTCAACTTTTTCTCAAGTAACCACAAAAACAGGTGTTTTTCCGAAAACTCAAAACGAAATTCTTTTTATTTTTTTTTTGAATTTTAAAAATTATGACAATTAAGAGAAGACACAGATCTACTTAGATATATTTTTTTTGATTTTTTGAAACGTTTTTGAATTTATAAAAATCAAAACAAACAGAAAAACGAAAAATTTTAAACCCAGAAATTGTAAGAAGATGAACAGTTTGAATTGGATAAATCTCACCGATTTTGGAGCAAGTGTCTCTGATACCACTTCACACGATTCGACTAAGGATCGCTTGCTCTAGTACAGGTGAGGTTGATAGATCCACGACTTCAAGGATTCACGGGAAGAGATGCTAAGGCGTGGGAGAAATCCCGAAATTCCTTCGGCCCAAATCCGACTATGAATGATTGAAACGAGGGGGTGGCTGCGTTGTTGGGAGAATCCGGGGAAGAAGATGACAAGGCGTGGGAGATGAAATCCCGAAAATCCTTGTGCCCTTGATACCGAGAAGGATTCACACGAACGACGGATCGAAGGTTGCGTCGAGTGCTGCGGAAAGACACTACGATAAGCCGATAAATAATTCTAAGAATAACCTTCAAAGAATTAGAGAGAAAGAGCATAAGCTCTGAAAAATAACTTGATTAAAAATGGAGTATGTTTCGACAATGAGGGAGAAGAGAGAATAAAAAGAAAACACAAAGATAAGTCAAGGGTCATTCTCGAAACAAGGAGAAGACCCATCGAAAATGACAAAAGAAAATAAATACAAGTTTTTGAATTCAAATGATAGTTGACCAACTGTTGGAATTCCGCCAAAAATTCCCGCGGAGAATTTCCCCCGGGAAAGTCCCTCGAAAAGTCCCTCGGGAATAAATCCCTCGGAATTTCCCTCGGAATTTCCCTCGGAAAATTCCCCCGCGGAACTCTCAAGAGATCGGACCGTTTAGCGGTGTAATCCGTTTACCTCGTTAAAACCTCTATACGGAAAACCCATTTGGGACAAAACCGTATACAGGAAAAAGAGTACAAACGTATCACACAAACGGCCTAACCTCATAGAGAGTTCGAAGACAATGAGGTGAGGACGGGTTGTGTACGTTGATCCTCGTCGTTCCTTGCATCCGTGAGTAAGTTCCGAACCGCTCCCGCCAGTTGCCGTGCCTTAGACCGTGTGATTGGTCCCTCGGGAATTATCATCGCGTCTTCTTGAACCTCCACCGGAACAGTCGCATCCATGATCATATCACAAAGACTTCAATTGAGCATCAGAGGAGGCTGAATCCGAATCTGATGGAAGTGGTGAAAAAGGAGGTGATGAAGGTTTTGAAAGTTGGTGTTATCTATGCTATTTCAGACAGATCTTGGGTAAGTTCAGTGCACGTTGTTCCTAAGAAAGGAGGAATAACTGTGGTGAAGAATGATAAGGATGAGATGATTCCTACTAGAACGATCACTGGACATCGAATGTGCATCGACTGCAGGAGGTTGAATGCAGCTACACGAAAGGATCATTTCCCACTGCCATTCATTGACCAGATGTTGGAGAGGTTGGCTAGTCATCCCTGCTATTGTTTTCTCGATGGATATTCAGGTTTCTTCCAGATTCCGATACATCTAGATAACCAAGGGAATACGACATTTACATGTCCATATGGCACATTCGCATACATGAGAATGCCATTTGGATTGTGTAACGCTCCATCCACTTTTCAGAGATGCATGATGTCTATCTTCACAGACATGATTGAGGATTTCATGGAAGTGTTCATGGATGATTTTTCAGTATATGGATCATCGTTCAAGGGCTGTTTGGCTAACTTGTGCAAAGTGTTACAGAGGTGTGAAGAGAAACGCTTGGTTCTTAATTGGGAAAAGTGTCACTTTATGGTTCAGGATGGCATGGTGCTTGGGCACAAGGTTTCTGAGGCTGGGATCGAAGTTGAGAAGACAAACATTCAGGTTATGACAAGCCTCCAACAACCAAATTCTGTGAAGGATATTCGAAGCTTCCTTGGTCATGTTGGGTTTTACAGGAGGTTTATTAAGGATTTCTCCAAGATAGCACGACCACTTACTGCTTTATTATGCAAGGAGATCAAATCCGATTTCACATCTGACTGTCTTGCAGCCTTTGAGGAGATAAAAAAGGCTTGGGTTAGTGCTCCTATTGTGCAACCTCCTGATTGGACTCTGCCTTTTGAGATCATGTGTGACGCTAGTGACTTTGCTGTTGGATCTGTTCTAGGTCAGAGGAAGGATAAGAAGCTGCACGTCATCTATTATGCCAGCAGGACTTTGGACGATGCTCAGAGGAACTATATCACTACAGAGAAGGAACTATTTGCAGTCGTTTTCTCTTTTGAGAAGTTTCGATCCTACTTGATTGGGAGCATAGTGATTGTCCATACTGATCATGCTGCTCTCAAGTATCTGATGCAGAACAAGGACCTTAAGCGTCGTCTTTGTCGTTGGGTTCATTTGCTACAGGGTTTCGACATCGAGATTAAGGATAATAAGGGCATAGAGAACGGGGTCGCTGACCATCTTTCGAGGATTCGAAACGATGCAGACGTCCCCATTGATGACCAATTACCAGAAGAATCCATTTACTTCATTGAGACTGAATTTCGGATGGGCTTCGTAGAAACTCAGCAATTCCCACGAATTGCAGGTCTTGGTATCGATCGACACTCATATGGTATCGGTCGATACCAGGCGATTCCCGAGCCAGTTTTGACTGTTGAACACCTTGGTGTTTCAGAGGAGTATCTAGTCGCTGCAACCGATTCTGATCAACCATGGTATGCTGATATCGCCAACTACCTCGCTGCAAATGCAGAACCAAAGCACCTAAAGAGCTATCACAAGAAGAAGTTCTTGCGAGACATAAGGCGATACTTCTGGGATGAACCTTACTTATACAAGCACTGTTCTGATGGTATCTACAGAAGATGAATTGCTGAATCAGAGGTGTTGAACGTTTTGTTTCATTGCCATGGATCCGACTATGCTGGACACTTTGCCACTTTCAAGACAGTGTCCAAGGTTCTTCAAGTAGGCTTATGGTGGCCTACTATGTTTAAGGATGCACATGTTTTCGTTTCGCAGTGCGATGCATGCCAGAGGAGAGGGAAGATCAGTAAGAGACATGAGATGTCACAAATTTTCATCCTGGAGGTTGAGATTTTCGATTGTTGGGGAATTGATTTTATGGGTCCCTTTCCTTCGTCGTATGGACACAAATACATCTTGGTTGCTGTGGATTATGTGTCTAAGTGGGTTGAAGCCATTGCTAGCAGAACCAATGATTCTTCGGTGGTTCTTAAGCTGTTTAAGACCATCATTTTCCCTCGATTTGGAGTACCTCGAATTGTGATAAGTGATGGTGGCTCTCACTTTATCAACAAAATTTTTGAGAGGTTACTGAAGAAGTATGGTGTGAACCATCGTGTTGCTACTCCTTATCACCCTCAGACCAGTGGTCAAGTCGAGGTTTCCATCAGACAGATCAAGGAAATCCTGGAGAAGACAATGAACGTTACAAGGAAGGATTGGTCTGTGAAGCTGGATGACGCACTTTGGGCTTACAGGACTGCTTTCAAGACACCACTTGGGACTACACCGTTTCACTTGTTGTATGGGAAAGCATGCCATCTTCCAGTGGAAATCGAGCACAAGGCAGCATGGGCTACAAAGATGATGAATTTCGACATCAAAACTGCTGCTGAGAAACGATTGATCAAGCTAAATGAACTCGACGAGATTAGGCATCTTGCCTATGAGAACTCAAAGCTATACAAGGAGAGGACTAAGGCATACCATGACAAGAAGATCATCTCCAGGCACTTTGAACCAAATGATCAGGTACTTCTGTATAACTCTCGTTTGGAATTGTTTCCTGGTAAATTGCGTTCTCATTGGTCAGGTCCTTTCACCGTCAGGGAAGTTAGACCACATGGTGCGATTGTCCTGACAAATCCTTCCGGCGGGGAGTTCACTGTAAATGGACAAAGGGTGAAACACTACTGGGCGAAAGCCGAGATTCCGGACGGATAAATAATGCCTCTGGATGATGCACCACTGCCTGAAGGGCGGTACAGTCAAGCTACTGACATTAAACGAGCGCTTGGTGGGAGGCAACCCACTTGTAAGTTTGCTTTTTAGTCTTTTTCTTTTTATTTTTCGTTTTTGGGTCTGTTTCAGGATAAACAAGGAGCACAACGAAATCGCCTGAGTGTCGATCGATACCCTTGGGTATCGGTCGACACCCTACACGATTACAAAGAACATCGTATCGATTTAAGTCTGGTATCGCCCGATACCAAGCTGTGTGTCGATCGATACTCATTGTTCCAACACGGTAACTTCTTGTTTCTCATGATCCCACTCAGTTCATTTGTTTTCTTTCACCAACTCTAGACTAGATAACACTGGGGACAGTATTGTTTAAGTCTGCGGGAGGTAGTCGCTGACTTTGTTTTTGTTTTTCTTAGAGTCAGTCCGTTTTTGAGACATTCGTTGTTTTATTGAGTTATTTCTTTTTCTGAGACTGTGATCTTCTTCTAGAATCTATTGAGCTGACCTTGCTTCTAAGTGACCACTGTTACAGAATCAGTTCTAGATCGACTAATGAAAAATCCAAAAGCTGACCAGTTAACCAGAAGACACTCATGTTTCCAGCAAAGTTCCTTAAAGCCTGAGCCAAATTTTTGCACTTCATCAATGTGGTTAGTATCTATAGAGCTTGATTCCTCATTCGCATCTGACAAAGGAACCCATGTGTTTTAAAAGAATGGTATTTCTCTCCCTGTTACAAGTTAATAAGATGCATTAAAAGATGACATGATTTTCTTCTAAGTAGAGGGTTAGAAAAATTTCCAGCGATCCCATTATTCTACTTCAGAAGAGATTATCACACAAAGGTGAAAGCGAGGTTAGGAAAATTTCATGTGATACCATTATTCGCCAACACCTTTGATTACTTTTGAGGGAAGAATCGGGGATTCGATGGCAAACACCATCAACACTCGCGTCTCGAACCTTAATTTGTATATGCAAGGAATACAATAAGAAATAAGTCTGGGGGAGAGAAATAATACCAATAAGTGTGAAAAAGGGTGGTTCCTTGATATTTTATGGAAAAGAATCTAGAAGGTTCTTGATACTAATTCACAGCGATGAAACTGGCGATGATGGCTTGATTGAACAATGCTGCGAAATAATGTGTGTAGTCTGGGGAGCTATGAATGTTTACGGAGAAGTACATGGTGGTTATATCAAAAAGCTAGTTATGTGACATTTGGGTACTTGGTAAATTAGTCATTGCAATGTTTCATGAACAAGTGATTCTCTACGTTTTCAAACCTCTTTCTCTGGTTTAGTCTTCTATTTGCTTGAGGGCAAGCAAAGGCTAAGTCTGGGGGAGTTGATATATTATGGTTTTTACCTTGTTTAAGCCTTGATATAAGTCCGTTTTATCGAGTCTTTATTCTATTATAGAGTCTTTTACAGGTTTTAGCACATTTGGAGCATTATTGGAGATATTGGAGTTTTATGGAGAGTTCTGGAGCAAAAATGAAGTCTGGTGACTAAGTGCCTGATCGAAGCGTCAAGCATCGATCGATACCCCCTGGTATCGATCGACACCCATCGAGGAGATCATGAGTCGCGACTTTAATGAAGTTTGAAGAATTGCAGAACTTGCCCAGAAGACTTTAATATTTACAAGAAGACTCCAATTCGTGTTTAGACTATTTAATTAGGTTTTACAGCCACTTTGGCTGTGTGCTTTTCATTACTTTTATTTTGAGAGAGCCTAGGGAAGGGGAGACAAGTTAGAACTCTGTTCGTCTGAGAGAAGATTTCGAACCCCTGTTTTATTATACTCTTATTTATTCTATTGATGATTTATTCAGTTATGTTGATTGTTTCATTCTCCATGTCTGAGTAGATCCCTTGTTAGGTTCAGGGTTCTCAATAGGGTTTTCTCTGAGTGCTAGATTGACTTGTTATTAGGATTCATTATCTGAATTAGTTCTTCACCATAGGTTGTTTGCAAAGCTAGTTCTAGATTGATCACCTAGAACTTAGATCTTAGGATAATTGATTAGGCGCGGAAGTGCGATTAATTACCTGATAGAACCTAAGGTGAGCAAAATAACTATTTGCAAAGGAATTTGGTTTAGTTGTTTTGTGAACATATCAAACCTGATTTAAAAGCTGATTTAGACTTTAGGATTCGCAAAGGAATTTGGAATTTCTAGGGTTTAGATTTAGATAGTTTTCGCAGCGGAAGTTGGTTAACTATATCTTAGTGATTTGAGTTTAAGAACCATGCTAAATCTGAATCATGTTAGTTAATTAATTTATCTGCATTCAGTGATTCCCTGAGAAATACCCTGAACCTATCTTTCTCCAATTGAATTTACAACCATTTTAATTTGCTTTCTGTTTTCAATACAATTAATCACTTAGCGTAATTCTCACATATATAATCTATTGTGTGTCTCTGTGAGTCCTTGTGTTCGACCCCTAGCTATACTATAACTACTGCTTTAGTATCTAAATAGGGTATTAATTTGAGTATATCAGAAGATCAAGAAGATGCTATGCTTGTATCTGTTGGACTAGTCACGAGAGAGAAGGCTAAAAGGATCAAAGACGCACTTTATGGGCTGATTTATGAAGTTTTGTACAAGGAGAACATTCAAAAATCCATCCAATATGTTATCTATCAAGTCCAGCCCATTTTGAGCATGTTGCAAGTCCAAGAAGAGCCCAAAATCATCACCTTGCCAATTAAAGTGACGAAAATGAAGATCAAAAGTCCCTTTATCTACCTCTACATGCACTAATTTCACATTTCCCTAGGTTATGTGCATGTAGAGTAGCTTTTATTAATTATTTAACTTTCTTTTCAAGTTTTTCTTTTCTATATAAACTCATGTAATCTCCTTTGAGAAACTCAGAATTTTAATCTTTATTTTTTGAAACTTTTAGTTTACAAGTCTTTTGAGAGTGATTCTTTTTAGTTCTTTGTGAGCTATGTCGATCTACTTGGTGTGATATCAAGGAAAATCGATCGGTGATATCAAAGGGGTTTCCATCACCTTTTGTGCGACCATTATACCGATCTCCGTTGAAGAGGCGTCCATAGTGAGTTTGTTTTCGAAAGGATTTTCGGGAGTGATTCCCACGCCTTTCTAGCTACTCCACGTTTCTAAGGCCGAGATCTTCACCGCCTTGTTCTTAGTTCATTCGTGAATTAACCTCAAGGATTATCAAAATTCGAATCTACCTCCTCCTTGAGAGATCTTGCGGTCAAGGGCGTATTACTTGAGGAAGATCACAAGATGGGTAAATAATATTGTGGATCATTTGGCCTCGTTAAAAACCTATCTTCGTAAAACCCAGTGGGACAAAAATGAAGGGAAAAAGAGCACACAAATGATTCACAAACCCACCTAGTGATTTCTTTGGGCATGAATCATAACCGGTGTGGTTAGATCTGTCTTTGAATCGCCAATGCCTTCTTGTTCGGGATTTCCCTCGGATCCCTCGGTTAGATTTCCCTCGGATCCCTCGGTTAGAGTTCCCTCGGATCCCTCGGTTAGAGTTCCCTCGGATCCCTCGGTTAGATATCCCTCGGATCCCTCGGTTCCCTCAGTTCCCTCAGATCCCTCGGTTCCCTCAGTTCCCTTGGATCCCTCGGTTCCCTCAGCTAAAAGCTTTCCTACACGTCCATGCTCTGCTACAAGCTCATGTTCATGTGGCTTCTTCTTGATGCTGCTTAGTATCACATCAGAAAAAGAGCCTAACTGCAGAAATTTTTGTTGATCTTATGGAAGATGACGATGAGGATTCAGAAAATCCCAGGGTATCGACCGACACCACTGAGTATCGATCGATACCAGTCCAAATACTTTCTCGAGACGTGTCATGATACGATCCTCCCAAAAACGCACACTCTTGTCGGTAATGAAGCGAAATTGAAACAGGATAATCCTTGATGAACAAGGCAAAGGAAGTGAATGTGATATGATCATGGACGTGAAGGCTACAGATGAGGTTCAAGAAGACGCAATGGTCATCCCAACAGGAGCTATCACACGGTTTAAGGCACGAAAGCTAGCGGGAGCAATGCGGAGCTTACTTACAGATACGTGGATCGAGGAGGATCAACTTACGCATCCCGTCCTCACCTCATTATCTTCGAATTCTCTTTGAAGTTTGGCCATTTGTGTAAGTCGCGTTGTACTCTTTTTCATGTATACGGTTTTGTCCCAATGGGTTTTCCATATAGAGGTTTTAACGAGGCAACCGGCTTACACCGTCTAACGATCCGACTTCACGAGAATTCCGCGGGGGAACTTTTCAGCGGGAATTTCTTTGGCGGAATCCCAAAAGACGTTCAAACTTGCATTAATTATGTTGTAATTTTCGATGGTCTTCTCTCATTTTCGAGATTGACCTTTGACTTGTCTCTTTGATTTTTTGCTCTTTATCTCTTCTTCTCCCTCATTTGCGAAAAACACAATTATCATTTATCAAAGTTTATTTTCAGAGTTCATACTTTTTTCTCTCGATTTCTTTGAAGGTTATTCATCGAAATCCTTTTCGGTTTACCAAGCGTTTTTCCGCAACACCTCAACGTAGCCATCGATCCGTTGTTCATGTGTGTTCTTCTCGGATTATGGGCATAAGAAATTTTTGGGATTTATCTCCCACGCCTTATCATCCTTTTCCTCGGATTCTCCCAACATCGAAGCCATCCCCTTGTTCATCGTGATTCATTGTCGTTTGGGCCTAAGGATTTTCGAGTGATTCACTCACGCCTTAGCATCTCTCGTCGTGAACCTCTTCGAAATCAAAATCCAGAATCAAAATCACGATATTTCCAGCTTCATCAAGTCGCTGCCCTCTCTCATTGCACAATTGACCCTCTTGGTCTCTTAAAGCTCCAGCAGCATCCTGAATCAAAATGATTGGGTTGTTCATCTCTGCTGGCTTATTCGCTTCCCTGAAACGCAAGAGTCAACAACACATAAGTAACTAAAAATCGAAAAACAAAACAAAAAAAACGTTGAGTATCGACCGATACTGGTTGGTATCGATCGATATCAACAGATTTAGTCGAAATTCTTATATAAAATCTAATGGCGAAATTGAATCCCCGGCAACGGCGCCAAATTTGATATGCTCAAATTAATACCCTAAAAGTACTAAAGCATTTGTTGTAGTAAAGTAGGGGTCGAACACAAGGACTCACATAAATTACACAATAGATCAAATAGATTCGAATTAAGCTAAACCAATAGATGTAATTGAAAGCAGTACGTAAATTAAACAAGTTGTAATTCGATTGGGAGAAAGATAGGCTCATGGTATTTCTCAGGAAATCAATGAATGCAGATAAACTAACTAACAGGATTCAGATTTAGCGCGGTTCTTGAACTCAAATCACTAAGATATAATTAACCAACTCTCGTTTCGAAAACTATCTAAATCTAAATCCTAGGAATTCCAAATCTCTTTGCAAATCCTAAAGTCTAAATCAGCTTTTAATCAGGTTTGATTTGTTCATAAAACAACTAAACCAAATCTCTTTGCGAATAGTTATTATGCTCACCCTAGGTTCTATCAGGTAATTAATCGCACTCTCGTGCCTAATCAATTATCCTAAGATCTAAGTTCCAGATTCGTCAACCTAGAATTAGCAAAGAACTAATTCAGATGGTGAATCCTAATTAACTAATCAACCTAGCATTCAGAGAAAACCTTTTTGAGAACCCTGGACCTAAAGTGGATCTACTCAGACATGGAGAATGAAAACAACATGATTGAATAGATCATCAAAGAAATCAATAATAAACAGGAGTTCAGAGTTGTCTCTCCAAAAACCAAAGTAGAATCAAGAGTAATGAAAGCGTAAAGAAAGCGTAGCCTAAACAGGTGGCTGAAAACCTAATTTATAAGCTAAAACACGTTCTGGGCCTTTTTGTAATTAATAAAGTCTTCTGGGCTTAGGGAGAAACTCTGCAGGCTTTAAAAATCGCGTATCTGCTTTCCTGCAGTCGGTATCGGTCGACACCAAGCGGTGTCGGTGGACACCAAACAGTGTCGGTATTAATTACTGCTTTAGTATCTTAATAGGGTATTAATTTATTGTGCATCTCTATGAGTCTTTGTGGTTCGACCCCTAACTATACTATAACTACTGCTTTAGTATCTTAATAGGGTATTAATTTGAGCATATCAAATTTGGCGCCGTTGCCGGGGACTCAATTCGCCATTAGATTTTAGGCTGAGAATTTCGACTAAGCTCATCGGCATCGATCGATACTCTGTAGTATCGGTCGATACTCGTCGTCTTCTTTTGTTGATATCCATCGATACTCAACGTATTTTTTTTGGTTACTTACGTGCCTTGTTTAGTGTTTTGTTTTCAGGTGTATGCATGTTCGTGAAACCAGAAGCAACAAGAGCACTCAGCTAGTTGAATTGTCACTGGAACAGCTAGCACTTGTGGAACGCACAAACAGAAAGACAAAGCAAACATCAGGGATGAACAACCCAGTGGTTTTAAGAGCTGATAAAGCTGGAGTCTTGAGAGACCAAGAGGGTCATGTGTGCAATGAAGGAGGGCAGCGACTTGATGAAGCTGGAAACGTCGTTGTCCTTGCTGCTGTTATTGAGATTGTCGCGCCAGCTAGGCGCGCCAACGTTGGTAATGCTGCAGGTGATCGAGCTAGGACACTTGTCGAGCACAACAGACCTGATCAGTTTTATGCCAATCGATCTGCGATTCGCATCCTAACTTTTTAGAGGAACGATTTCGAGCTGAAGCCTGCGTATTATGCACTCGTGAGTCAGAGTCCTTTCCATGGCCTACCTCATGAGCATCCCATGGATCATATCGAAAGGTTCGAAGACTTGGTCACTGGTATGAAGTACAATGGAGTGCCCAATGAGTTCCTATTCTGGAAACTCTTCATGTACTCTCTTGGTGGAGATGCTGCTTATTGGTTGAAACAGTTAGCTCCTGATTCTCTAACTACATGGGATGAGACGAAGAATGCGTTCCTGTGCAATTTCTATGATGATGCGAGGTCTGAAGAGCTCAGGAACAAGATCTCTCAATTTTCTCAGGGTCAAACAGAGGCACTCAAGGCTGCTTGGATTGGCTTCAAATCTTATCAGAGAGATTGTCCGCACCATGGGTTCAATCAAGTTCAGCTGCTGGGCACATTCTGCAGAGGGGTCGATTGGAGGTACCAGATGGCTCTGGATACTGCGAGTAATAGAAATTTCAACACCAGGTATCCAGATGATGCTGTCGTGCTGATTGAGAACTTAGCATCTAGCAATAGCACCAAGAATGCTGATTTCGAGAGGAAGAAGCAGGCTGGAGGAATTGATGGATCGCAGATTGCTGCAGTTCAAGCCAAGCTGGATATTTTGATTGGGAAGTCGAAGAAAACTTTACACTTTGCTGATGGAGTCGATAATATCGGTGGAGATGAAATGGAGGATTGTAACTACGTTGGTGGTTCTGGATTTCAGGGTCAGCAATTTAGGTACAACAACAACCGAAACTTCAACAACAATAATCGCAATTACGGGAACTCTTCGTACCATCCCATCTCTCCAAAGTCCACAGACAATAAGATGGAATTCATGATGGAACAGCTTCTTCGAGGACAAGAGAAGTTGCAGGGGGATTTCAATGGGAAGTTTGACTCGCTGTACATGGATCTGAATGGTAAGATCGAAGCCATCAGTCTCTTCCAGAAGAAGCTGGAAACTCAGGTCGCTCAGACAGCAGCAGCTGTGAAGTGGCAGGAAGGTTTTCTTCCATGGAAAACTGAGAATCCAAGAGCACACGTCAATGCAATCACCATAGGAAGTGCTAAAGAAGCCACTGTAGTGGTACAACAACAACCGAAACTTCAACAACAACACTCGCAATTACGGGAACTCTTCATACCAGCCCATTTCTCCAAAATCCACAGAGAATAAGATGGAACTCATGATGGAACAACTTCTTCGGGGACAAGAGCATTTGCAGGGGATTTCAATGGAAAGTTTGACTCTCTGTACATTGATCTGAATGGGAAAATTGAAGCTATCAATCTTTTTCAAAGAAAGCTGGAAACTCAGGTTGCTCAGACAGCAGCAGCTGTGAAGAGGCAGGAAGGTTTTCTTCCAGGGAAAACTGAGAATCCAAGAGCACAAGTCAATGCAATCACCATAGGAAGTGCTAAAGAAGCCACTGTAGTGGTAGACAAGGGTTTTGATGCAGGAATTTTCGATGATGTTGTTGCAGATGACGACTGGGATTCTGAAATCGCCCGAGTATCGATCGATACCAGTCCAAACGCCTGCACGAGTGGATAGAAAATCACGTGTATCGATTGATACTCCTCTAGTGTCGGTCGATACTGAGACGCAAGTCGAGAGGAAGGAGCAAGCTGATATGCTCAAATTAATACCCTAAGATACTAAAGCAGTTGTCGTAGTATAGCTAAGGATCGAACCACAAAGACTCAAGATTTCACACAATAGATTATATAGATCCAAAATACGCTAAATCAGAAGATGTAAACGAAAACAAGTATGCAATTAAAAGTGTTGTAAATCAATGGAGGAAATATAGGCCTAGGGTTTTTCTCAGGAAATCAATGAATGCAGCTAAATTAACTAACAGGATTCAGATTATGCATGGTTCTTGAACTCAATTCTCTAAAGTATAGCTAACCAACTCTCGTTGCGAAAACTATCTAAATCTAAATCCTAGGAATTCCAAATATCTTTGCGAATCCTAAAGTCTAAATCAGTTTTAAAGTTCAGGTCCGATATGTTCACAAATCAATTAAACCAAATCTCTTTGCGAATAATCAATTTGCTCACCTAAGGTTCTATCAGGTAATTAATCACACTCTCGTGCCTAATCAATTATCCTAAGATCTAAGTTCCAGATTCGTCAACCTAGAATTAGCTTTGAACATAACCTAAGCGAATAACTAATTCAGATTGTGAATCCTAACAGATAATCAACCTAGCATTCAAAGAAATCCTTTATGAGAAAACCCTAAACCTAAAGTGGATCTACTCAGACATGGAGAATGAAACAATCAACATGTTTGAATAAATCATCAATAAAATAATTAGAAAGGTTTTGAGATCTGATCTCGGACGAAGGGAGATTCAGACTTGTCTCAAACCAAAGTAAAATAATACATTCAAAATAAAGCATAGCCTAACAGTGGCTGTAAAATCCCTATAAATAACCTAAATCACGAGTTGGGGTCTTCTTGTAATTATTAAAGACTTCTGGGCACTTTTGCAATTCTTCAAGTCTTGCGGGTCGTGTCTTGCTTGATGAGTCGTGTCTTGCTTGATGAGTATCGATCGATACCAGGGGGTATCGATCGATGCTAGTCGTGAAATCAGGTACTCAGCAACACGACTTCAGCTTTTGCTCCAAACCGCTCCAGAAAGCTCCAATAATTCCAATAATGCTCCAAACGTGCCATAACCTGTAAAAGACTCTAAAAGACTCCAAAATAGACTAAAGACTCTATAAAACGGACTTACATCATGGCCTAAATAGGGTAAAAACCATGATATATCAACTCCCCCAGACTTAGCATTTGCTTGCCCTCAAGCAAATAGAAGACTAAACAGAGAAAGAGGTTTGAAAACGCGGAGACTCACCTGTTCATGAACCATCGAAATGACCCTATTTCCAAGTACCCAAATGTCACCTAATCATCTTTTGATCTAACCACCATGTACTTCTCCGTAGACATTCACAGCTTTCCTAGACTCCACACATTATCCCACGGCATTGTTAAAATAAAACCCTCATCACCAGTTTCATCACTGCAGCCAATGTTCAAGAGCCTTCTAGATTCTTTACCAGACAATAGTATGACAAGGAACCACCCTTTTTCACACTTTTTGTATCAATTTCTCTCCCCCAGACTTATTTCTTATTATGTTCTCTTTTTTTATTTTCAGCTTTGCATATACACATCAAGGTATGAGACGCGAGTATTGATGGTGTTTGCCACCATATCCCCGGTTCTTCCCTTTCTATGTATCAAAGGATGTAGGCGAATAATGGCATCATAGAAAAATCTTAGCCTCGCTAGCGAATAATGGTTCTTCCCTCTCCCAGACTTGAACAACACTGTCCCAAGTGTTATCTAGCCTAGAGTTAGTGAAAGAAAACAAAAGAACAGAAAAAAAATTGGGAAAAACAAGAGGTTACCTTGCTGGAACATTGAGTATCGACCGACACACAGCCTGGTATCGATCGATACCAGGCTTAAGTCGACATGAACCGTTCTCAATCGTGTAGGGTATCGATCGATACTGAAGGGTATCGATCGACACTCTGGCGATTTCTAGTTTTGCTCCTTGTTTATCCTGACTCAAACACAAAACGAACGAAAATAAAAAGAAAAACGACTCAAACACTGACTCACCAGTGGGTTACCTCCCACCAAGCGCTCGTTTAACGTCAATAGCTTGACTGTAACGCCCTTCAGGCTGGATAAGAGTGAGAGCTTGCACCAAAACAGGCTCCACAACTTGACATTGCTATCTTCAGAGTTCTGCTCATCATGTCTTCCACGAACTCTTTTCCCTTCTATTTCAGCTTCGAAGTAAGAAGAATTCTAGCCTTAGAGAATGGCTTCGAAGCTCCTTTGTACTTGACCTTATACTCAATCGAATTCCCATCACTCTTCTGAGGGATTAAAGTGACATGGGGATTCTCGACGTTTTTGCTCTTTGCCTTCTTCTTCTTTGTTGCCTTAGCCTTCTTGACAACTTCCAAAAGATCATCAGGAGGCTCTTCCAAAAGATCAATTGCTAGCGACTCTCCTGTGACAACCTTGATGCTAGAGACACGTGTGGGAACACTCCTAGGGGGAATGACATCATAATAGACCCCTCTGTCAATGTAAGAGAAAGAGATTCTCTTATTAGGCGTGTCTATGATTGCGCCAGCAGTAGCCATAAATGGTCGTCCCAGGAGTATAGGCATGCTAGATATCGCACTCATCTCCACAACCTGAAAATTAGTAGGCACCAGACAGTCTCCTACTTTGACCAGCAAACCATGGATAGTACCGTGTGGAAGCGAGGTGAAGTCGTTCGCGAATGTGATAGATACCTCTGGTGATCGAATATCAGCCCCTAACCGCTCTGCAATTTCCCTTGAGATGACATTGATACTAGCCCCTGAGTCAACGAGAGACGCATCGAATTCAACTCCTGAGATGGAGCATGGAACCACGAATTTCCCTGGATCTTCCTTTTGGGTCAACTGTCTCAGTGGAGGTGGTGCACCTCTAGCCTTAATGAAGAGTGCCTTGATCTCTTCCTCAGTTTCTCTGCAATCTTTGAAGTGACTTAGCAGAGGACGGCACTCTTGAGCTTCTTCGAAGGTTGATTCATGGGAAATCCTTCGTACCATCTTCTCAAAGCCACGCAGCTGCTTTGGAGAGATGGGATCTCTGAGATGTTTAGGAACAGGATTCAGCTTCTTGGGTTTGCGAACTCTTTTGTTGATCAACTCACGTGTTTCCACAAGTTCTGGCTCGTTCTGCGAGGGGTATCGATCGATGCCAGGTAGGGTATCGATCGATGCTATCGCTGTTGGATTGTCCTTGGCAGATATATCATCATCAAGAGGCTCCACAATCCGATTATCCAGCATAGCCTTGTATCTGGCATCCTCTACCTCCTTCTTAGCCTTTGCAGCAGCTCTGGGGTAAGGTATCCTCGGTATATAGACTCTCTCTGCAAGTACTTTAGGCACCACGTTCGAAGTCTCAAGTGTTTCCTCAAAAATTGCCCCAGTATCGACCGATACCAATGGGGTATCGATCGATACACGGGTTCTTGTATCCATTCGAGCATGTGTCTGAGCTGGTATCGATCAATACAAGGGAGTATCGATCGATACCTTGACGATTTCAGAATCCTCTTCGAAACTCCCTGCACTTGAGCTGATCGCATTGACGTGTTCATTGTGTGAATGAACCATCTTTCCCTTGTCATTTGCTGCAGTTGAGCTACTTGCGTTTCTAGCATCTTGTGACTGGTATTGAGAGCCTCGATCCTTCCACTCAAATCGGTGTACACAGCATCCAGTTTCCCATTGAAGGTTACTGTCATCTTCTCCTGCCCTTGAACCAGCTGTTCAAGCATAGCCTCAATCTTACTCTTAGGAGCTTTGGTTGGTGGGGATTGGTACCCTCCTTGCTGAGCATTGTTGGTGAAGTTTCGATTGGTGTTGTACCCAAATCGCTGACCCTGAAAACCAGAACCACCAATGTAGTTAACATCTTCCACTTCATTCTCAGCAGCAAAGTGGACGGCCTTTGTTGTCTTTCCCAGCAGAAGACTGTGCATAGAATCCAGCTGAGCTTTAACTTCAGCTATCTGCGACCCATCCATGTTACCAGCCAGCTTCTTGCGCTCAAAGTCTGCGCTCTTGGTGCTACTACTAGATGCAAAGTTTTCAATCAACACATAAGCATCCTCAGGGTACCTTGTGTTGAAATTACCATTGCTCGAAGCGTCCAGAGCCATCTGATACCTCCAATCGACTCCTCTAAAGAAGATACCCAGCAGCTGCACATCAGAGTATCCGTGATGTGGACAATCTCTCTGATACGATCTGAATCTATTCCAAGCTGCCTTGAACGCCTCAGTAGGTCCTTGAGAAAATTGGGAGATTTTATTCCTCAGATCCTCAGATCGTGCATCATCGTAGAAGTTGATCAGGAAGGCTCTCTTAGTGTCCTCCCAAGTAGTTAGCGAACTAGGAGGTAGCTTCCTCAGCCAGTAGGTCGCATCTCCACCTAGAGAGTAGGGGAAGAGCTTGCAGAAGAGATAGTCGTAGGACACTCCATTGCTCTTGATGCTAGTGACCAAGTCCTCGAACTTCTCCACATGGTCCATCGGATGTTCATGAGGAAGACCATGAAAGAGATGCTGTCCCACAAGAGCAAAGTAAGCAGGCTTCAGCTCAAAGTCATTTCTCTCAAACGCAAGAGGACGAATCGCTGACCGATTGGCGAAAAACTGGTCAGGCCTGTTGTACTCACCAATCGTCCTTCCACGATTAACCACATCATTCCTCGCGTTCCCAGCGACATTCGCAGCGACAACAGGAGCAGGTGGCATGATGATCCCCTCTCCATCCAGACGTTGTCCTTGCTCATTGCACAACCGACCCTCTCGGTCTCTGTAAGCACCAGCTGCATCACGAACCAACTGATTGTTGTTCATCTTAGCTGATTTCTCTGCTTTCCTGCTTGTGCGTTCCACAAGTGCTAGTTGTTCCAGTGATAGATCAACTAGCGGGGTGGTCTTGTTGCTTCTGATTTCTCGATTAGGCATGCACCTGAAAACAAAAACCAAGAACGTAAGTAACTGAAATATACGTCGGGTATCGACCGATACTCAAGGGTATCGATCGATACTCGGGCGATTTAGACGAATTTTTTAGCAAAAATCTAATGGCGAATTGAGTCCCCGGCAACGGCGCTAAATTTGATATGCTCAAATTAATACCCTAAGATACTAAAGCAGTTGTCGTAGTATAGCTAGGGGTCGAACCACAAAGACTCAAGATTTCACACAATAGATTATATAGATCCAAAATACGCTAAATCAGAAGATGTAAACGAAAACAAGTATGCAATTAAAAGTGTTGTAAATCAATGGAGGAAATATAGGCCTAGGGTTTTTCTCAGGAAATCAATGAATGCAGCTAAATTAACTAACAGGATTCAGATTATGCATGGTTCTTGAACTCAATTCTCTAAAGTATAGCTAACAAACTCTTGTTGTGAAAACTATCGAAATCTAAATCCTATGAATTCCAAATCTTTTTGCGAATCCTAAAGTCTAAATCAGCTTTAAAGTTCAGGTCTGATATGTTCACAAATCAATTAAACCAAATCTCTTTACGAATAATCAATTTGCTCACCTAAGGTTCTATCAGGTAATTAATCGCACTCTCGTGCCTATTCAATTATCCTAAGATCTAAGTTCCAGATTCGTCAACCTAGAATTAGCTTTGAACACAACCTAAGCGAAGAACTAATTCAGATTATGAATCCTAACAGATAATCAACCTAGCATTCAAAGAAATCCTTTATGAGAAAACCCTAAACCTAAAGTGGATCTACTCAGACATGGAGAATGAAACAATCAACATGTTTGAATAAATCATCAATAAAATAATCAGAAAGGTTTTGAGATATGATCTCGGACAAAGGGAGATACAGACTTGTCTCAAACCAAAGTAAAATAATGCATTCAAAATAAAGCATAGCCTAACAGTGGCTGTAAAATCCCTATAAATAACCTAAATCACGAGTTGGGGTCTTCTTGTAATTATTAAAGACTTCTGGGCACTTTTGCAATTCTTCAAGTCTTGCGGGTCATGTCTTGCTTGATGAGTCGTGTCTTGCTTGATGAGTATCGATCGCTACCAGGGGGTATCGATCGATGCTAGTCGTGAAATCAGGTACTCATCAACACGACTTCAGCTTTTGCTCCAAACCGCTCCAGAAAGCTCCAATAATTCCAATAATGCTCCAAACGTGCCATAACCTGTAAAAGACTCTAAAAGACTCCAAAATAGACTAAAGACTCTATAAAACAGACTTATATCATGGCCTAAATAGGGTAAAAACCATGATATATCACAAGCATCGATCGACACCACCCCTGTATCGATTGATACCAACCCATATACTACGAAGGAGCCGCGTATGAGTGTTGACAGACTTCGCAAGCCGAAGAAGCTGAATCCTATTCCTCAACACCTCCGAGCCCCCATCACTCCAAAGCAGCTGCCACTACACCAAAACAGGGTTTTAGCTACTGATTGTTGCTACTGATTAGGCAGTCGGTAATTTACCGACTGTTTCGCTACTGATTTCCGACTGATTTGCGACTATTTTCAAATAGTTGCAAATCAGTAGGTATTTAATGACTAAAAATTTCAGTCGTTAATTAGTAGCAGTTTTACGACTGATTAGTGACTGAATTGTAGTCGGAAAACATGCAGTAGCTATTCAGTAGTAATTTTAGCGACTGATTTGCTACGGAATTCGGTGGGTCGTAGAACAGTAGCAAATCAGTAGCAAAACAGTAGCAAAAAGTAGTTATAATTATCGGATCTTCTTTAACGACTTTATCCTCAAAATATTGTATATTGACAATTTTATGTATATTGATGATAATTACGCTATATCCTTAAAACAAGAATCTTGTCCGGCTTCAAACAGCTTTTTCCCGACACATAAAGGTTAAAAAACATCATCTTCTTTTTTTTTTTTCTTAAAATATTGATTTTCGAGAATCTGGAGGATAATATCAACTATATATCAAATTTCAAATGAATTTATATTAGGGAAATTACTTAGAATACACCTAAAGTATCACTATATTACTAGACTAATCCTTTTTATGTTTAAAGAACTAGAAGAGAGAGGATTTTACATATAACCCAAACTTCTGTTTTTTAATTAAATCTCTGCCATTTAAATATCTCGTAAAAAAAAAATTGAAATATTACTAGTCAAAATTACTTCTTTTCTCTCGTTTTTACTTACGACACAACTTTTCACAAAAACAAAAAAACTGTTCATCTCCTCTCATCTCTCTCGGCGACGACGGAAGTCGAAAAAGCTTTCCAGAGATTTGTGAGGGTTGTCGACGATTTTGCCGGCGAAACCGGCGGAAGTGTTCTCTTGTTCTTCTTCTCCGATATCATCTCTTATTCTCCGGTTTCCTCTTCTCCTCTTCATCGGTTAAAGTAAATGTTCTTCTCCTTTACTCTTTTTCTCTGTGACTGTTTTTGGTGTTTGTTTGTTTTAGGGAAACTGTATGTCGAACGAAATCAAAACCCTAATTTGTTTAATTTTTCAAATCGAGAATCGTTTCCCTTTTACTAATTTGTTTCGAAATCCAGGGAAGATTTCGGTTTACGATATTGAAGTTAGGAAATTTTAATTTGAATTTGCCGCGTTGTTGTTGTAGATTTACAAGGTTTGGGTAAATTTTTCTTAGGATGTTTAAAGTTGTAGACTTAAAAGATGTGAGTGGGTGAAACGGTGGATTTGTTTCAGTTGTCTAATTGCAGACTTATTTACATATTGTCATGTAGATTTGGTAAACTTGAGTGATGTCGATGCAAACTTATATTTGATGATAGATGTCGTGTAGATTTGTTTAAGTTTTGGGTAGATTGGTTTCAGTTGTGCAGATTTGTTTTCTGTTGATGCAAACTTATATTTCATGATTGAT
>PKML01050130.1:344151-369490 GCA_002933935.1 Eutrema yunnanense
AAGAAGGGTTTAGAGATCTGATCTCGGACGAAGGGAGATTCAGACTTGTCTCTCTAAAACCAAAGTAAAATCAAACTATAAAATAAAGCATAGCCTAAACAAGTAGCTGAAAACTCCTATTTATAACCTAAAACACGTTCTGGGCTTTCTGGTAAGTATTAAAGTCTTCTGGGCCAAGTTGCAGGGTCTTTAGGCTTCTAAAAATTCGTGTTTCCTATTTCCCGAGCAGTATCGATCGATACTAGGTAGTATCGGTCGATACTCATCCTATGCGTCGACTCTTCTACTCGACAGACTAGACAGTCTTCACGAAAACTGGTATAACTTTCGATCGCACCGTTGGAATGGCTTCAAACCACTTCCAAATGAAAGCTAATCCATTGATCTGTCTTGTGTCCAAATTTGAGCTTAATCCATCGGTGGAAACGTCTTCAACGAATGCCAAACTTCTGACGTCCCTGCATGACTCTGTTCCTTTTCTCCCAAAATGCTCCAGAATCCTCCAAAAACTCCAATTAAGCTCCAAACGTGCTATGACCTGTAAAAGACTCTAAAAGACTCCAAAAAACTACAAAGACTCTATAAAAGGACTTATATCATGGTCTAAACAGGGTAAAAACCATGATATATCAGCTCCGAAGTGAGAATAATTCTAGCCTTAGAGAACAGTTTCGAAGTTCCCTTGCACTTCACCTTATATTCAATTGAATCTCCATCGCACGTCTGAGGGGTTAAAGTCACATGGGGAAAATTTTTTACTCCTTTGCTCTTCACCGTCCTCTCTGCCTTAGCTGATTTGAAGTCTTTCTTGGTGATGACAGAAGGACTATCTAGAACGTCGATGGTATTAGGTTCGTCAGGAGGCTCTTCCAAAAGATCAACTACCAACGTTTCTCCTGGAACAATGGTGATGCAAGAGATATGTGTGGGAGTTCCTCTAGGGATGGCTTTGTAGTACACCTCCTTGTCAATGTATGAGAACGAGATGTGCTTGTTGGGTGTGTCCATAATGGCACCAACCGTAGCCATGAACGGTCTTCCAAGAATCAACTGCGTACGAGATTGTGTGCTCATCTCCACAACCTAAAAATCAGTGTGAACCAAGCAATCTCCTATGTTAACCAGCAAATCAAGGATTGTACCCTAGGGAAGTGAGGTGGAACAGTCTGCGTATGTGATAGATGCCTTTGGAGGTCGAATATCAGCTCCCAATCTTTCTGCAATTTCCCTTGACATGACATTGACGCTAGCACCTGAGTCAACGAGAGATTATTTGAATTCAACGCCATAGATATGGCATGGAACCGAGAATATCTTTGGGTCTTCCCTCTTAGTCAACTGCCTCAGCGGTAGTGACTTGCTCCTGGCTTTGAGGAAGAGTGCCTTAACTTCTTCCTCAGTTTCTCTGCAGTCTCGAAAGTGACTCAGCAGAGGGCGGCAATCTAGGGCTTCTTCAAAAGTATGTGTGAGTAGAATTCTTCGTACCATCTTCTCAAAGCCAAGCAGTTGTTTTGGAGAAATGGGGGCTCGGAGGTGTTGAGGAATATGATTCAGCTTCTTGGGCTTGTGAAGTCTGTCAACACTCATACGCGGCTCCTTTGCAGTATCTGGGAGCGTATTGATCGATATAGGGATTGTGTCGATCGATGCTTGCTCCTTCGAGATGTCCTTGACAGATTCTTGAACGGGTATCGATCGATACAAGAGGGTATCGGTCAACACTGATGTGATTCCCGAAATCTCTTCGTTCTGTGAATGATCCACCAGTTCTTTGACAGTTGCTGCAATCTGAGCTACCTGAGTTTCCAGCATCTTCTGTTGAATATTAATAGCGTCGATCCTTGCACTCAGATCATTGTACAGGACATCAATCTTCCCATTGAATTCCACCGTTAGCTTCTGCTGTCCTTGAATAAGATGTTCAAACATATATTCAATCTTGCTCTCAGAAGTTCTGGGTGGTGTGAGTGGTCGTTGATACCTTTGGTCCTGAGATCCAACTCCATCAATGTAGTTAACATATTCTACTTCATCCTCTTCAGCAAGATGAGTAGCTTTCTGCTGTTTGCCCATCAACAAATTGTGCATTGAATCTAACTTAGCATTCACCTCAGCAATCTGTCTGCACTCCAAGTTACCAGCTTGCTTCCTGCGCTACATGTCTGCATTCTTGGTACTATTGATAGAAACCAAGTTCTCAATAAGCACATAGGCATCGTCAGGATACCTCGTGTATAAATTTCCAATGCTCGCAGCATCTAAGGACATCTGATACCTCCAATCAATCCCTCTGTAGAAAGTACCCAGCAGCTGAACCTGAGTGAACCCATGGTGTGGACAATCTCTCTGATATGACCTGAAACGAATCCAAGCAGCCTTGAGTGCATCAATCGGGCCCTGAGAAAACTGAGAGATCTTGTTATTGAGATCCTCGGATCGTGCATCATCATAGAAGTTGTTCAGGAAAGCAGTCTTAGTTTGATCCCAAGTAGTCAGCGATCCAGGAGTCAACTGCTTCATCCAGTAAGTCGCTTCTCCACCAAGTGAGTATGGGAAAAGCTTGCAGAAAAGGTAGTCGTAGGACACTCCATTGCTCTTGATGCTAGTGACCAAGTCTTCGAACCTCTCAATGTGATCCATGGGATGTTCGCTGGAAAAACCATTTAAAGGGTGCTATCCCACAAGAGTGTAGTATGCAGGCTTCAGCTCAAAGTCATTCCTCTGATAAGGTGGAGGACGAATCGCTGATCGATTTGCATAAAACTGGTCAGGTCTATTGCACTCACCAATCGTTCTGCCACGATTAACCACAACATTCTCAGCGTTCGCGTTCCCAGCGACAACAGGAGCAGGTGGAATGATGTTCCCCTCTCCATACAGACGTTGCCCTCTCGCGTTGCACAAGTGACCATCTTGATCTCTCAAAGCTCCAGCAGCATCCTGAATCAAAATCATTGGATCGTTCATCTCTGCTGGTTTCTTTGCTTTCCTATTTCCACGTTCCAAATTTGCTAGCTGCTCGTTTGACAGATCAACTAGAGGAGTGTTCTTGTTTCTTCTGGTTTCACGAAGAGGCATGCACCTGAAACACAAAAGTCAAAAACGTAAGTAACTGAAATACACGACGGATATCGATCGATACCACAAGGGTGTCGATCGATACTCAACGATTTAGACGAAATTCTAAGCTAAAATCTAATGGCGAAATGGAGTCCCCGGCAACGGCGCCAAATTTGATATGCTCAAATTAATACCCTAAAGGTACTAAGCAGTAGCTATAGTATATGTAGGGGTCGAACACAAGGACTCCAGAAATCACACAATAGATCAGATAGATTCGAATTAAGCTAAACCAAAAGATGTAATTAAAAGCAATGCGTAAATTAAACAAGTTGTAATTCGATTAGGAGAAAGATAGGCTCAGGATATTTCTCATGAATTCAATGAATGCAGATAAACTAACTAGCAGGGTTCAGATTTAACGCGGTTCTTGAACTCAAATCACTGATATATAATTAACCAACTCTCGTTGCGAAAACTATCTAAATCTAAATCGTAGGAATTCCAAATCTCTTTGCGAATCCTAAAGTCTAAATCAGCTTTTTTAATCAGGTTTGATTTGTTCACAAAACAACTAAACCAAATCTCTTTGCGAATAGTTATTTTGCTCACATAAGGTTCTATCAGGTAATTAATCGCACTCTCGTGCCTAATCAATTATCCTAAGATCTAAGTTCCAGATTCGTCAACCTAGAATTAGCTTTGAACACAACCTAAGGCGAAGAACTAATTCAGATGGTGAATCCTAATCAACTAATCAATCTAGCATTCAGAGAAAACCCTAATGAGAACTCTGAACCTAAAGTGGATCTACTCAGACATGGAGATTGAAAACAACATGATTGAATAGATCATCAAAGAAAACAATAGAAAACAGGAGTTCAGAGTTGTCTCTCCCAAAGACAAAGTAAAATAAAGCATAGCCATCAAAGTGGCTGAAAAACCTAATTATAAAGCTAAAACACGTTTTGGGGCTTTCTTGTAAATATTAAAGTCTTCTGGGGCAATTCTGCAATTCTTCAAGACTTGTGAAAGTCGCGACTCGTATCTGCTTCGATGGGTGTCGATCGATACCAGGGGGTATCGATCGATGCTCTTGACTTCAAATCGGGTAATTAGTCGCTTCAATTCCATTTTGCTCCAGAATGCTCCTAAAAGCTCAAATATCTTCAATTATGCTCCAAACATGCTAAAACCTGTAAAAGACTCTATAATAGAATAAAGACTCGATAAAACAGACTTATATCATGGCTTAAACAGGGTAAAATCCATGACATATCAACTCACCCAGACTTAGCCTTTGCTTGCCCTCAAGCAAATAGAAGACTAAACCAGAGAAAGAGGTTTGAAAACGTAGAGACTCACCTGTTCTTGAAACGTGGAAATGACCAATTTCCCAAGTACCCAAATGTCACCTAACCAGCTTTTGATCTAACCACCATGTACTTCTCCGTAGACATTTGTAGTTCCCCAGACTACACACATTATCTCACAGCATCGTTCAATCAAGCCATCCTCGCCAGTTTCATCTCTGTGAATTAGCATCAAGAACCTTCTAGATTCTTTCCCATACAATATCATGACAAGGAACCACCCTTTTTCATTCTGTCTTAGCTTAATTTCATAATTGTGAGAATAGTAGTGTAACCTTGGTCTCTGTGGATTCGATCATAAAGTACTGCATTGACAACCGTTATGATTGTGGTAGTGTGAACTTTAGTTTTAATTGACTGAGTGAAAACGCTTAAATAATCTTCGCGACTCAACACTGCTTTACACAGTTTCGCTAAAGCCAAAGGAGAACCACCGTGAACGGGTTTTCCAGTTTTTCTGCTTTTTTCGTTGTCTTCGTATGGGGCAGCATTGCTGATGAGGAGAAGAAGAAGTGGAGGAGAATAAAGATGAAAAACTAACAACAACAATCCATCAGCACATAGGGTTAGATGAAATTATGGGTTTACTTTCAGCAATTCATCTGAGTCATATTTACCTAGGGTTTCGACGGAATCGTGACTTTGATTCGACTGCGACTTCAAAATTGACTACGATGATGGAGTGCCCGAGCTTTCGGCTATCACAAAGATGAGTTTTGCCCGTCTTAGTTGTGCTAGTAGTTCATGGAAAAAAACCGTTAAGGAAGACGAAGGAGATCGCTGGAATTCTTTTTTGAATTTGTAAAGAATGAAAAAAATAAATTCTAAAAATAAAATAATAATAGCTAAATCCGACTCGATTACACCGGATCTCGATTTTACCGATCCAAATCGTGGTTGGATCTGTAATTATGGAGACTTTGGTTGATATTTTGGGGGTTTTACTACTTTTTCGAATTAAAAAAAAAAGTATTACAAAAAATTGATTATTAGAGGTGGAGTATTTGAGATTGCAATCAGACGAAAGAGAGCATCTTAGAAATATGTCCAATTTTAAGTAAACTCATGCCCAACTCACGTGCACATCATCAATCTTCTCCCAAATATTCTAATTGCAAACCCTAATTTCAACTTTCCTCATTTCCGTTTATCACCAAACTATGCGACTACGGACACTACATCAATTAGGGTTTTTAAGTGAAGAATCGGAAAGACGAAACACTTGATAATGTGAGGGAAAGGGAAAAATATTGGAGAGGAGACATTAACTTTTACAACAAAAAGACTCCTTGCATTAGAATATATTTTTTTCAAAATCACCTTTTTGTTTTCCTATTTCGTTGATTTATCTATTCGTCTTGTAATTCAAAAAAAAAATACAGAGTTCAGTTAAATGGTTGTATCACATCTGAGAAATCAAAAGAGTTTTTTAACTTTTACAACAAAAAGACTCAAAAAAAATACAGAGCTCAGTTAAATGGCTGTATCACATTTGAGAAATTAGAAGAGTGCATAGGACCCAACCATCGCTGAAGCCTAAATCCTCATAGCTCATTGCACCAGCCGGGAATCTAACTCGGGTCTGTACTATGGTAGAGTATTATTCTACCACTAGACCACTAGTGCTTTTGGTATTATGCTGTTCCATTTTAGTTTTTATTTATACTGATTAAAGCTCAGCACCTACTTCCAAACAAAACGAGCAGAGGACGGAGAACATCGTGTGCGTTGCCAAATGGCGTAGTTGATGATCCAAAGCTACAATCTTTTTTCTTTCTTCTTCAATCGATTTCAGAAAAATCCCCATTTCTTTTGGAACTGATTAGGGATCTTTTAATGGATGAAGACGGAGAGAGGAGTCTCCATTTGACATAACCAGACCGGGTCTCCGTTAATTACTAATTTTGTTTCAGCTCGAGATAATTAAAACCCAAATTGAACCAAAACTATAAGTTAATTTAATAATTTCAAAGTTCTTCGTATTAATAAGGAGAAACTTTGGTACAAACCACAAAATTGAACTAAACCGGAGAGCTAAACCAATCAGGCTCTTTTCAGGAGAGATCACCGATTACACGTTCACATTTATCTTCCAATATCTTCACAGCTTCAGTGAAGAGAACATCCGGAGGCAGTGATCCAGTGGACTCAATTTTAACTGAGAAAAGACATTTAACAAACTCAATTATGAGCAAAAAGTCCGATCATGATTTGGCTGAGTAAAAAGAATGTTGTTTTTTTTCGCTTCTTACATATAAAATGGTTCTTGACACTGCGCAGATCCACCAGGTCTACCAAATCATGGTCTCTTATGCATTCCTTACACATGGTGCATTCACGAGGCTGCGCTACCGTTGCCCTTTTCCTACCTGTTAGTTTACCAAAATTCAGTATGAAATCAAATTTCAGAAAGCTGTGCAGCCAAGTTTCATCAGAATCTCATCTTGCTACCTCAAAAAGCAAATAAGAAGATTCAAAGATTGGAAGGAAATTTGGAAAGGCTTTTACTTTACCATTTCCCATGTCTTCAATGTCAAAAACTTTCTGTGGGCAGGCATTTACAAGTCGTTCAGCATGCTCATCCTCAACTTCCCCTAGTAGAACCACCTATGATAGTATCAACAAAAGCATTTTAGCCTAGCAAAAAAAAAGAAACCCCTTTTTCCCAGAAAGCACAATAGATTGAGCCATTGAGGTATAAACTTCTCACCTCAGGAAGCATTCGATACCAAGCCGTCCCTACTGGGGACCATTTTGCATGTGTTTTACCAATGCCTTTAATCGCATGAGCTTCAAGCTCGATTTCCTGCAAAAAGTAGATAAAATTAAGAGGCAAGTGTTTGGTTCATCTCTCATCGCAAGTAAAGTCCTCTTTTAAGTGTTAAAATTAAGAAGAAGAAAATACATAGAAACAGTACCTGACCAGGGCTGAGTTTTGCTATCAAGATATCGAGGTGGCTCGGAGTAATAGGATTATTCGCAAATTCAGGGAAGGAATCTTGGCTACAGCTGAATGAAGTGTAAGTTTTTGGCTTTGAGGATGAACCTCCTGATTCTTTGAGAAACTCACTTCCATTTGGTAACCATTTCAATTCGTTTGTCAAAACTACAAATGAAACCTTTCATGAGAGATCAAGCTGACAATAAAGCAATGAATCTTCTGATGCTAACTAAAGAACAGATATTACCATTAAGACGTGTTGCACCTTTTGGACATTTCACATGGAGTTTGAAAACAATGGTGTTCTTTTCATTCGGCTGATCATTTTCTACAACACAGAGATAAGGAATTAAGCTGACACGAAAAAGATATTTGCTTGTGGAGATGGATCACATGCCACTGAATATTTTCTTACCGGATAAATATTCAAAGAGCCTCGGATCTACGGCAATCGGAATAAGACCTATCCTGTGAGCAAGAACTTCGTCTATAATAACCGATGTGTTGTATGCTATAAGCACTTTTTCAATAGCCATTGAAGGAAGCTGCAATAAAGGAACACATTATTAACCAAAGATTCTAATAATCAGGAATCAGAGATTGTGAGACAGTGGACAGACCTCAGCTATAAGGATCCTACGGAATGCATTGGCAAATGCTGCATCGATACCGATCATATCAAATTCCATATCTGTCTCTGTGCAACTAATCACATCAACTTTCACACTGTCTTTGAAATCCTCATAGAAGTTTTCTAGTTTCACACTGTCGTCCACTCCCACAGAGACATCGCCACCCATGTAAATGATACCCTGAGTCTACAGAAACACACAGAAACAAGAGCAGAACAAGATTAAGGTCTTCAAGTTTGAAACAAAAGACCAAAGCCACTGTGTAATATTGTAAAAATCTAAAAGAACAAACTCACAAATCCACAGCTTTTTCATGAATCTTAACTCTCTCTATAAATCCATGAACACAGAAAAGATAAATCTCTAACCCAGATAGGAAAACTGAGAAAAGCCAATAAATTTCTAACTAGCTAAACCTTTAAGCAACCAATACACTGTAATTTTAAAAGTAAACCCAGGAAAAAATCATACATCAATAGGAGCACCATTTTTAGAGACGGCACGAGTTTGCTTGAGTTTCAGATGCGGAGGAAGTCCGGCAGGGACGTCGGGGAGATTCTCGATGTTGAAATTCTTCGCGAATGTCTTTTCTTCCTCGGTCACCATCCTTCTCTGCAGCAAAGTTCGGTTTGTGAAAACTTAGCGAATAATTCCGATCAAATAGTGACTAATCTTAGGGTAGCTAGGGTTTATCAAATATCGATAGAAACCTTAGAAAAGGCAAACAAAAAAGGATTAACCTTTAGAAAGGAAACCACAAGGAATGCTATGCTCTAAGAGTAAAATCAAAGAAGCTTACTTCAGAACTATTAGGATGTGCGATTTTGAGAGAGAGAGAGAGAGAGAGAGAGAGAGAGAACGCAGCGGCGAGGAGAATGAACAACAAACGGCGGCGAAGGGTTTGAAAAACCCGTCGTCTTTAAGGAAAATTACAAAGAAACCCTCAGAATAACCATTTATTGCAAACCGACCCTCACCGTGCAAAAAAATGAAAACAAACCTTTCAACTAATTAAAAAGTGCCCAAAACAAACCTCAAACATTAGTGTCGTTTTTTTAAAAGAGTATTTGCATCCACTGTCATTTAATCAAAACATAATTTGTGTTAAGTAACACTTTTTTGGTTGAAAAGACAATTTTGACTATGCTTGTTATTAGTATGTGTATTGTATACCGTTGATTCGCGCAGTATTGTATAGGTGTACGATTGGAAAGTCAACGCGTAAACAGTACACAAAATGTTACTTATTTTTCCAAATTTTGTAAAGTAATAGTACACAAACAATGATTTCACAAAGTGTTCGTACATGCAAGAACACTTTTTAAAAAACTTAAAATGGCACATGATTGACCAAAAACAAAAATATGGTAGATTATTCTTGTACTTGTAAATTGAGGCACATCTACTATATATATAAAGTTAATTTTTCTTTTTTCTCATGAAGACACCTCATCTTCCACATCATTGTCACGTCATATTTTTTTATTTAATCTTTTTAATTTCAAATTTAATACACAATTTTTTGATAAAAATTTAATACACATACTAGATACACATACTAATTATAAATTTAGTTTTAACATTATGAAAAAAATTTGAAAAGGCATTATTCATATTCTAAATTAAACCAGAAAATTATAAACTTATATGAATATAGTTCATTGAAATAATAACATGTTTAATAAACTTGGTTATCCTAATATATTTCAACTTTTATAAATATTTAATTAGGTTAAGTTGTATCATAAATATTATAAAAAACTAAAATATCAAACAAGTCCTAACAATTAAACAAATAAGTTAATCTGTAACTAAATTCATAAAGCAAAATATAAGTTGCCAAGTTTTACATCTACTAAAGAGACAAATAAAAAAATTTAAGGTATACTTAAAACAATAATTGCAATTATACATAATTATGAAAAAGAGAGCAAAAAAAAAATTAAGAAACAGATTAGAAGTATTTACACGAAAATATAAATTAAGTTTGAAAATTTAAGATCGTTGTGTTTCGTGATATTATTTTTAACAAAAAAAATGTAACTATAAGAGGAGAAGAAAATAAAAGCTTTGTAAATGAAAAATATATATCATGTGGATGTAAATATACTTCAATTCTCATAATAATTACCATCCATTAATACAATAGTTTTCGGGATACTTGCAAAAATGACTCACAATTTGTTGGCAAATGCAAACATAACCCATTTTTTCTCCATTTTCAACAAATACCACTTTCTCTCCATTATATCCTTCACAACCACACTTATTCACGAAAATGTCATTATGTTCTTAATTTTTTTTTTTTAAATAGCAAAAAGACACAATAATCCATAGCATATCACTTATTTACGAAAATGTCATATTCTTCAATTTTCTCAACCACCATTAACAACTAATTTCAAGCTCTAAATGTCTACCCAACCTATTTTATAGCTCTAAATGCTCCATATGTGAGCTCATAACCTCACAATCTTCCATTTCTTCTCTAATTTTATCCAAAAAACTCTCTAATTTACGTTTTAAAAATTGCAAATTCATTGATCTTGTGATTTTCGGTGATATTTGCATAAAAATGATTGGGTTTCTTTGGTATTGGTGAAATTTGAAGTTATAGGCGCTTGACGAAGCTAAAAACGAGTTCAAACCGAATCTAGGTAATTACCCACTTGATTTTCATAATTTTCATATCTGCTTCACGGTAGCAGACTTCATGTGAAGAGTCTACTCTATATCGGAGACTTCACATGAAGTCTTCTAGTCAACGCAGAGGTTAGTTTTGTAATTGACCATTTTTAAGTTTTTCAAAGGAGATTTCATGCAAAGTCTGCGTATTCTCCTTTGAAAACAAAAAAAAATCATGCAGACTTCATGCGAAGTATGCGTAAAAGCGAGGTTAGTTTTGCATTTGACCAAAACTTTGACTTTTTTAGAGCAGACTTCACTTGAAGTCTGGAAAAACCAGACTTCACATGAAGTCTACTCTAGTTCAGTTTTGCATTTGACAAAAACTTTGACTTTTTAGAAATGTTAGTTTTGCGTTTGACAAAAATTTCAAACATTGACAAGGAAAATCATTTAATTAGCAGACTTCGGGTGAAGTCTGCTTAATTGCGTAGACTTCATGCGAAGTCTCCAATTAATTTAATTCAAAATTTTGGTCAAATGCAAAACTAACCTAGCGTAGACTCACGTTTCAGACTTCACATGAAGTCTACTTTACTAAAGTCAAATTTGGTCAATTGCAAAACTATTGTCATGAAGTCTACGCAATTAAGAGTAGACTTCATTTTTAGAGTAGACTTCAGGTGAAATTTCGCAGACTTCACGTGAAGTCTGCTCGAAAAAAGCCAATTATTGTCAAATTCTGGTCAATTTCAAAACTAACATGTTTATTCTGCAGACTTCACCTGAAGTCTACCCTTGAAAATTCAAACTTATGGTCAATTGCAAAAATGACCTAAAATACAGACTTCGGTGTGAAGTCTACTTTCATATAGGGGACAGACTTCACACCGAAGTCTGCTTTTTTATACAGAACAGACTTCAGTGTGAAGTATGTGTGGTTAATGTTGTTAAAAATGCATTTATAGCATATTTGTAATGATTTTTTTAGATTTTCTTGTTCTCACATGAGTGTTACTTATTGTTCTTGCTTATGTATGAGTTTGACGTGTTTATGTGTTATAATCATGGGAGAATCAATTTTCTTATTTGGTTAGACTTTTAATACATTTATGCAGACTTCAGGTGAAGTATGCTTTAATTTTCTGACTTACAAGTTGTTTAGTCATTAAACATGGGATAGCAAATTTATAATGATTTTTTTTAAAAATTATTTTTATCATATGTGTGTTAGTTATTATTTTTGTTTCCATATGAGTTTGATGTGTTTATGTGTTATAATTATGGGAAACTCGATTTTCTTGTTTGATTAGGCTTTTAGCACATTTATGCAGATTTCACCTGAAGCCTGCTTCATAATTACCATTTTACTAGAAACTTATGTGTTTTTCCCTTAGAGATGGAAATTTGGCGATAACTAGAGATATTGGTAACGTTCTGAAGTAACATGGAAAAGTTTGCTATAGAAGTTTATTATAAAAGTCTGTTAATTATTATGTGATTAAGTATTTAAGAATTGTTTCTAAGTTCTGTTTTGAACTGTGTATGATTTTGAGTTGAATTGTGTCTGGTTTTTTTAGTTATGTTTGAATTGTTTCCGATTGTTTTGCTCTGCTTGAATTGTGACTGATTTTTTAGTTTTGTTTCGATTCAAAGGTTTCTTTGGAATCAGTTTATGGAACCTTTCTTTGCATTATCACTCTGAGCCATGGCTCATGTTCTATAAAAACAGAACCTACTTAAAACTTCAAGAATCATCAAAAATCAACAGAGAACAAACCAACACTGTTGACACAAATGTATGTATGTCTTATAGTTAAAATCCTTCGACTCAAGTTATGATAGCAAAGTAGTTTTTGCATAACCAATTCAGTGTCTCTACATCATATATATATATATATAAGGATTCTATAGTGAAAATTCATAGTGCAGTGTTGGTGAGAGAGAGAGAGAGAGAGAGATTATGAGTGCATCGCGGAAACACGTCAGATGTTTCCGGAATGAGATTAATGTCAAATAAATAGACATTTGATCCATATTTGAGAATAGTGAAGTATATGTATCAATTATTCTCTAAACTGAGTTTTGAACCCTTAGAACTTTATTCTAATTTTCCATTGTGTGAAATATAGAGATTTTCAAAGAATTTGACTGATATAGATTTGTAGACCGAATTTGGTGATTGGTTTTTGTTGTACTTAGTTATGACTTATGAGCATTAAATGTCAAAGTGTAGGATGTTTCGGTGGATATGACTTGACGCCGATAACTCCAACAAGGTTAAGTAATTTTTATGCGCGTCTCATCTATTTTATAGCTACATAAAAATAATGATATAAAATGTCGCGCGAAGCGCGGCTAACCCACTAGTATTATATAAAGCTGAATGTTTCAAAGTTTCTAACCAACATGATTGCGATACATGTCAAGACAAATGATATATTTCCCCATCGGAAGTTTCATATAATAACAGAACCCCCTGAAGTTTGAGCCTAGTTTTATTTCCCCACCGAATCAAAGTTGAAAACTTATTTCTCCACCGAATCAAAGTTGAAAACTTAATTCCCCCCCCCCAAATCAAAGTACGACGGTTTGTTATCGGTTTAAACCACCCCTTTTACACCCGATATGAAACCGATCTAAAAAACCAAACCCAACCCTAGATCCGACCCAGAAAACCCGACCCTAAAACCAAATCGCGTTAAATTTATTTAAATAAATAGTGTAAACAGTCGTTAATGTATGTCACATCCACCGTAGGCCTCCATATAAAAGTCTGAGGTTCATGAACCACATCTACAAAAACTTTTACAGCCTTCGGTCCGAGAGGAAGTCCTTTAACCAATGCTTTTGGTTCTTGTGTCTGCCAACGGCCTTCAGCAACAACTACTTCATAATCACTCAAATCCAGTAGTTTGCATTTATTGAGAGAATTAGTCTTTGAGCCCTGTCAAAAAAGACATTGAGAAAACAATCTAATCAATGTCCATATCAATAACCTCAGTAATATGTGAATGAAATAAAAACATTTACCAGTGGCGCAATGTCTTCTTCTGGGAGCCCCTGACCTAGTTGAACACATTTACTCTTAGGCCATGCAATCATATGTCCTACAGCGTTCTCAATGGTGAACATGTTAGTCGCAGGTCTCCAGAGGAATGCTTGTGGTACAGTAGCCGAGTCAACGAGGACTTTAACATCTGTAGGGCCTAATCGACTATCATTCACTATTTCATCTGGGTCAGAAGAAACAATACGCCCCTCAGCAACGTTTCCATCATCATCAGCCCAGTCAATCAGAAGACACCTGTGTTGTGACCTTTTGTTCACACTCTACAAAATGTTTAGGAAAAAAATTGTCAGAATCATATCTGTAAACAAATCACAGATATGATATAAGTTACTTACTCTTGCAGCCGAGTTTTCACCACTAAATAAATCATTGTCTTGTCTCTGTAACCAAAAACCAAAAACACACCTTAATATCATGTAATACCTTATGATTGTAATGAATAAACAATAAAGTAGTGTCTACCTGGTTTTTGAACTTGGCAAGTTCAGTTTGTAACTGAATGACCTTTTCCTGAAGATCAGCTTGCTTCTCTTGCATTTCAGACATAGTTCTGTGCTTAACTTGGAAACAAGCTAATTTGGTCTTGCTCATGTTTCTACCCATTGCTCTCATACGACCAGGATTATCAGGTCCTAACAGTTGGATCAGTGTGTCTTCATCTTTATTTGTACTTGATGATGGATTGGCCCTAGTCTCAACAATCTCAGCTGCCTTTTGCTATATATATCAGAAAACAAATATTGAAGTTATTATGTAGAAGTAAAAAAAAAACTCAAACTAAGCTCATTACAAGCAAAACTGAGAAACTCACAATCTTTTCAGCGGCATTTGTGTTAATAGGAGTACCATCTTTTCTGGTACGTGATTTGACCCAGACTTTGAGCCTTGTAACTTCAGAAGGGTCTTCAGAACTAGTTTTCTATGTGAACATACTATGTCAATAGTGTTGTATAAACATTTATAAGTATAAATAAATAATTGTAGTATGCTTACCATCTCTTCTGCTAGTCTAACCATTCCTTTGCGACTACAAGTGTGAGGAATCTGTCTGCGTCTTCTTTCCTTATAGCTATCACTCACAGCCTAACATATGATTGTTAATATTATCTACGAAATAAATTACTTAATGCCAAATGAATACCTTGAATTCTTGGCTAGTTTTGAGCTTAACAAATTTTCGCCATTCAGTAGGAGAAACATTCTTAGGTCGGAGAAGATTTCTCTGTTGGTTATTCTCAGCTTCATTAATTCTGGTAACTAGGCGTGATTTTGATGATCTCCACAAGCATCCCATCTGCTTAAGAACCGCAACCCTTTGGTAATCTTCATCTAGTTCAAACCTAGCCTGCACTCACACACCAAATAAAACAGTAAGCTGCACATTAAGTTAATTTAGAATATGTCATTGTAAAGAAATTGTCACCTGGACAGATTTCCAAAGCACTGTCTTCACTTCTTCACTGAGTTTTTTCCAGCATTCAAGTGTGACCGGAACGTGTTCCCTTGTAAGTGGACCTAAGTATGAAGACAACTTCACTGAGCCAGAACCATAAGGTTCTCCCATGAAATTGAATTCTACTTGCACTCTGGTATTTGGATCTTTAGCGATATCTTTCATCCTTGTCGGTCCTCGCTTTCTCTTATGTGAACGTGTAACTACACCATCACGGTCTCCAGATAGTTGAACCTCACCATCAGGCTCTTCTTCATTATGCTGATCTTCTGGCTGAGGCTCATCATCTTTCTGCTCCTCCTCTGTATGCTCATCAATATTCTGCTCAGTCGGTTCCATTACTTCTGGTTCTTTTGAAGGTGTCTCCTCTACATTATCATTACCTTTTTCAACAGTACCCAGGAACTCAACTTCTTCATCGGCTGGTGTTTGTTTCTTTTTTGATTTTCTTCCACGCTTGTTGTTCTTCTTAGGTCCCATTTGAAGTCACCTGAAACAAATTACAAGATAAAGAGTTAAATCAATACATAAAAAACAAAAAGCAACAAGCAAACAATGAAAAGCATACACAACAAGCACACAACAAACAAGCAGACAATGACCAAGCAAACTATCAAACAAGCAGAACAAGTTTCACACATAAATTCCTTCACAATCACTTCTTGCATTCTCTGATTCATCTATCTCAACATCCATGTCAATATTTGATGGCAATGGTCCAATGTCTGCATTTCCCTCTTGAATATCCTCCTTACTGTATCTTCTTGAAGGTCCTCTCATGACAACATACCAATTTGATGACTCGTTATCCCTTGAGTAGAAGACTTGCTTCGCTTGAGAAGCTATTATGTACGGATCACTTGTAAAGGATGCTTGACTCTGATTCAGGTTAACCATAGTAAATCCATCTTCAATCTTCACTCCGTTACCTTTAACTGCCCATTGACACTTGAACAGAGGCACGTAGAAGACATTATAATCCATTAATATAATGTCAGTTACTCTGCCGTAGTAAGAGACCACATCAACCACTTGTGATGTGTCTTTGGCACTTGATCTACACATTGCCGTAGCCTCGTAGTAAACCCCACTGTTTTGAGTTTTCCTATCCACTGATATTGTGTGAAACCTTAGCCCATTCACTATATAACCTGTATAGGACCTTGCAGAACATCGTGGGCCATAAGCTAACCACTTGAGTGTTTCTTCATGTTCTGTAGAATCAAGCCGTACCTGAGAAAGTAGTTCAACCAAGTTAAACACATTTACAGTAGGAAATCATAAGAAGACAACTTTTGGGAACTTAAAAATAACTTCACCTGTTCTTTTAGCCATGATGCAAAATTCTTAGTATGCATACTCCATAACACTGAAGCATCTCGTCGACATCTTTCATTTGAATCTTGTAAATACTGCAGATGCTCACTTGTAGTACATTGAAAATGTATACGACATGAATCAGACTGTTATTCATACAAGATGAGAAAAGATATATACTCACAGAGAAAGTCAGACTTACTCAACATAAGGTTCCACGAGAGCCATGTTTTGGATGATTGCAAGATGTGCTATTTTCTTCTCTGTTTCACTGAGAGTAATAGAAGTGCCAATGGATATTGGCCGACCTTCTAAGAGAGAGTTGTTCTCATACTCTATGTTTCTATCTAGCTTCTCATGTACATTTGTTGTCTTCTTCAGAAATTCACTACAAAACTGGATACATTCCTCAGCTAGATAGGACTCAGCAATACACCCTTCTGGTCTTGCAGGATTTCTCACAAAGTCTTTGAGAACTTTCATATACCTGAAACAATGTCAGTTAAGTTAGACTAGCATCAGAAAAGTTAATTTATAAACATTCAAATATACATTACCTCTCGAATGGGTACATCCATCTAAAATGGACTGGACCACCAAGGCGGGCTTCCCTTCCTAAATGCACAGTCAAATGCACCATGATATCAAAGAAACTTGGTGGAAAAAACCTTTCAAACAAGCAAAGAGTCTCAACAATCTCAGCTTCCATCACTAAAAGCTGCTCCCTGTCAATTACTCTCTGACACAAGTGGTTGAAGAACGAGCATAACCGAAAAATTGCTAGCCTAGGACCTTTAGGTAACAACCCTTTCAGTGCAATCGGAAGCAGTTGTTGCATTAAAATGTGGTAGTCGTGTGATTTGAGACCCATGACTTTGCAATCATCTAAAGAAACACCTCTGGAAATGTTAGAACACAATCCATCTGGCCCTTTAAAGTCAAAAAGACGTCTGCAGAAGATCTTCTTCTCTGTCTTGGACAAAGACCACGGTGCTGCAGGAAGATATGTTCTTTTTCCTTGGTTTTTAGCATGCAAATCCTGCCTAATACCAAGCTCCTCCAGGTCTTTACGAGCCGCAAGGCCATCCTTTGATTTCCCACAGTGCAACAATGTAGAAACTAAACTTGCAGCCACATTTCTCTCCACGTGCATAACATCTAAGTTATGCCTAACAGGTAGTTCCTAATAAAAAGACATAGAAAACAAAACAAAAAATAAAGTTAAACAAAGAATAATTGATGAATTATGTAAGATTAAAAGAAGCAGATGACAATAGCAGTTTACCTCCCAATAAGCTAGCTTGAAAAATATTGACCTCTTCTTCCACCTTGATATCTCATTCTCATCTACCTTAACTTCATCTTCCTCTGATTCACTTGATAAGTCCTCACTATCAGAGACTGGTTCAGTAATTTGAGCCCTTTTTCTCTTACTTGCAGCTCTCTTAAAATTTCCAAAGTCATTTTTGAAATTTCTAAGGTTCCTAGAAATTTCACGCCCAGTTAATATTCTTCCCCTTCTACCTTGTTCAGCTTTTCCATCAAACCACTTCTTCTTTCCCCTAAAACTATGTGTTGGTGGCAGACCTTTTCTGTGGCACATGTAGACATGTTTTCTGCTGAACTTTAACCACATACTATCTGTATTTTTGCCACATAAAGGACACCCCATTTTACCCTTTACTTTACAGCCTGCAAGATTCCCATACGCAGGAAAATCACTAATTGTCCAAAGCAGCATTGCCTTAAGAGTAAACGCAGATCTACTGAAGGCGTCATAAGTCAACTCTCCAATGTTCCACAGCTGGTTTAGATCCTCAATGAGAGGTTCTAAGTAGACATCTATACTATTACCAGGCTGTTGTGGACCAGGAATCAACAATGAAAGCATGATGTTCTCCTTCTTCATGCATAAGTCAGGTGACAAATTGTAGTTAACTAGCAAAACAGGCCAGCAACTATACCTGGTATTCTTCATGTTGAAAGGGTTAAATCCATCTGTGGAGAGTCCAAGCCTCATGTTCCTTGCTTCAGCTGCAAAAGAAGGGTATCTTGCATTCATCTGAGCCCATGTAACTGAATCCACAGGATGACGCAGTTTTCCATCACTGCTTTTGTTACTAAAGTGCCACCGTAGATCCTTAGCCATTTCCTCAGACCTGAACATTCTCTTCAGCCTTGGGATTAATGGAAAGTAACGTAATACTTTCTGAGGGACTCCTTTCTTTATTTCACCAGTGTGCATATTTGTTTTCCATCTTGAAGCCTTGCATTTTGGACATTTTTCCAGCTTCTTGAACCTCTTTCTAAATAAGCAGCAGTCGTTAACACAGGCATGAATCTTCTGGTAACCCATATCAAATGATTTCAGAAACTTTTTCACCTCATACAGTGATGTGTGTAGCACATTATCTTCTGGTAACATCTCAGGCAACGTTTCTAGCAGATCATTGAAGCTCTTATCAGACCACCCATTCTGTGTCTTCAATCTGAACAATGATACTATTGCAGACAACTTGCTGTGGCTAACACAACTTGGATACAATGGAGTCTCAGCATCCGCAAGCTTTGCAAGAAACTCATCTTCTTTCCTGTCCTCACCCTCAGCAATATCACCCAAATCATCCTTACCAGCAAACTCTTCATCCAAGAATGCAGCAGCTTGATATAACCCAAATATCTCGTCATTCCATTGACTATTGTTGCTTTCACCTGCATTTCCCTCTGGATTCAATTCTCCATGCAGATACCAGTCAGCCCGCATTTTATAATCCTCATCCATTCCCCTAGTAACCAAATGATCTACTACAATACTGCCTGAGTGACGATCTATATTTCGGCAGTCAATGCAAGGACATACAATCATATCAATCCCTCCCAAAGCCGCAGCCACATCTCGTACAAATTTTGAAGCCCCTCTCTCATATCCAGGATCAACTCTTCGTAGCAGAATCAGAAGAAAAACAAAAAACAAACAAGTAAAGTCTCTAAAAACCTATAGAAACCTAACCTATACAATTAAATTCTTTACCTGCTAAGATGAACCCATGCTTTGTCCACCATTATATGTTGTAACCTTAAATAAAACCTTTAGTACCACAAATAACAACTTCAGAGTTAAAGCAAGAGTTTCTACAACACAAAATCAGTAACTATACAGTCCAAATAACAGATAACTTGTCATCACATACTAACTTTATAATAGAAATCTCAATAAATCAATCTCAGAAAAGATAACCACGCAATGTCAAACAAATTTCAGCATGTATAAAGCACGAAACCAAACAAAGCAACAACAACAGAGAACCAAAGTGAAACACATACATTAACAAGCACGATAATGTATAGAGATAGGATACGAACCTGTGTTGTCAGAAGAGCCAAATAAAAGCCTCAGATTCCTGTTATTGCAGTCATCAACACTTGCAAAAGAAAATAACCGAGTGAGTACAGAAGCAAACGAAAACATGAAGTTTTATATCTAGTTTTGTATGTAGTTTTGAGGTGTTTGACAAAACAAACTAAAAGAAGAGATGCATCTACAGTAGACGAGAACATATGAAGTTAGAATCAACAAGATACAGAACAGATGCATCGAATCTCAGATCCCTAAAATCGAACTTAATAAAACTACAAACCCAGGCAAATTTTGTTAAGAACCACGACATCTCGAACTAAACAAATGACGATGGGTAACAAGCACACGAGAAATAAAAGCAAGAATACAGATTGCGAAAATAGGGCCGGAAATAGATTCAGTGATGGCAGAGACCTGAAATTGATGGCTGGGATTGCGAAATTAGGGCCGTCGCGATAGTTCCAGAGGAAATTCTTAGCTAATTTTTTCCTAGGGTTCTAAGAGAAAGAGGGAAAGTTGAGATAGGGAAAGAGGGAAAATGAACTGAAAGGGAATAGAGTCTCACGACCTAAAATTTTGTTAAGTGTTTGGTGGAAAAGCTAATTTTAGCTTCCCGCTTAGTGAAATTTTATCTTAGCATTTTACCAATGCTATTATATTGTATGGAAATTTCAAACGCATCTACGATAGCAGTTCAGTAAAACGTGCTATAACAATATGCTATCAATGAAGGGTTTTGTTGTAGTGTTTGAAACCTAGAAAAATCCCCAAATCGAGCTAAGAACCCTAAACAACGTTTTTCCCAAATCGAAACTGGTGAAAGCCAATTTTCTTCATTGTTAAGGTTTTGATTCGAGGGGAGAAGGATGAGCAACGTAACCGGAGCATCGAGTGGAGCATCAACTAGCCGAGATCGAGCAAGAGTTAAGGGTGTTCCGAGGAGATGTTGGTGTGGGGAACAAATCTTGGCAAAGATCTCCAAATCCGAGAACAATCCGTACCGGCGATACTATAGGTGTTCTTATGCTTATGCACAGAAGGTAAAAACAATGTACTTTTATTTTGATTCCTCTATGTTTTGGTTTGAACCTAATTTTGATTACGGTAGCTATGAATGTTTGTAGCTAAGGAATGACAATCACGCTTGGAAGTGGGTTGATGAGGCTTTGATTGATGAGATAGAGGCATTGGGTTTTCGAGCAGAAAGACTTGAATACGAGTTGAAAGAGATTTCAAGTTCACGAATGGAGCTTGAGAAAATGGTCTATGTGAAGATGGAAATGAAGCTAGAGAAATATATCTTTGAGAGAGTGGAAGAAGTAATAGACAAAACAGAATCGAAGATGAAGAAAATGATGGTTCTTGTGATCTTTGGGTGTGTGGTCATTGTCGGGTCTAGTATGCTATTAGGTTGATCATTGTGTGAAGAAAATGATGTTTCTTTGTTTCTTTGTTTGTTTGTTGTTAGTTTTTTGTGTCTTTGATGACATTTGTTGTCTCCTTTGTTGTCTAGTTGTTGACATTTGTTAAGGTTTTCAATACAATCTCTCGTTTTTCACTCTCGTGTTTTCAATTAATATCGAGCATGCGTGTTTCAGTCTCTGAGACAAATCCGAGATACAAACATGTGTTGTTGCTAATGTACATAACCACAAACCTGTTTTAAGACAAATCCGAGATACAAAAGCAATTGTCTTAAAACAAAAGAGACAAATCCGAGATACATAAGCAATTGTCTTAAAACAAAAGAGACAAATATGAGATACATAAGTAATAGTCTTAAAACAAAAGAGACAAATCCGATGCTACTTCCGAGAACATAACAAAAAAAGCTTCTTAACAGAGCTGCAAACAGAGCTTCTTCAATCATCAAGCTGTGTGAGAGTGCCTTGAGAAGACTCAACCTGAGAAGGCTCAGCATGAGAAGTCTTAACCTGAGACGATTCACCACAAACCTGAAAAACACAGCCAACAAAACCACAACAAACAAACATGTTGTTTATTTTTCTTGTTATGAAACCTTGAATTGTGGTTAGCTGCCCCACAAATCCCATAGTGCATTACTCTCTTCAAAAGTAATGGTGCCTTCTTCACTGGAGATTCATTTTTTCCTTTCTTCCTTTCCTTATCCTTCTTACTAACTTTATACGTTTCTCCTTTCTTCCAGCCAGGCTGTGGTGGCACTGGAGGTTGATGCATCGGTGGTTCTTCTCCAACATGCCAAAATCTAGCACCTCTCATTGGCACTAGACCGTCTGTGTATGTCCTTCTCCATAAAGCTGTCCTAAACCAGTGGCACACATAATCCTCAACCTCGAGCTTCTTGTGGAGAATCACAGCATACGCATGCTCACAATGAATACATGTGATATCCCACCTTCTAAAAATACAACTCCTATCAACCAAGCTCACACGGTATGAACAACCACTAATTTTAACATCCCACGTTGAATTTGTGGACATATAGACCTGACACTTTGAAGCTCTCTTATGCTCTACGGCTAGATAGTTAATCACATACGGTGTGCACACACCTTGCCAGTCCAAAGCTGTAACACTTCTTTTTGCAATACTTACCATCGCCATCCTTGCAATTGTCTCTAGCATAGGCACAAATGGTTTCTCTCTGGCTTTTACTATGGAAGCGTTCCATGACTCCGTTGAATTATTCTCCACATCTTCACAGTAATTGCATATCTTGTGGAAGGCTCTACACCAAGTCTCTGGTTCTGTCTTCATCAAATCTGCATACACAGCTGAGTCATAGCATAAGATCTTGTCCTTGTTCTCATCAAAGTATGTCTTTATGTAGCTCCATGCAAGATGCCAAATCAACTTCTTCATCTCCGGCTTCTTACCATGCAATGCTCTCATGTTAGCATAGATGTGTCTCACACATTTCCTATGCTCGATCTGCGGAACCTCTAACTCAACAGCTGCTATAAGTCCCTATAAATAAACAAAGAAACCAATTCAGTGTCTAAACAGTTACTGAAAAACAGTTTCTGAAAAAACAGTTACTGAAAAAACATTTATATCCGAGACAGGTAATGAAAAACACCAAAAAACATAAACAACACACTTACCCTATGTCTATCCGAGATCATGATATATCCATCGCCATCTTTCAAATCCAAATCAGCTTTGAGCATCTTCACAAACCACAACCAATTGTCCTTGTTCTCAGCTTGTACAACCGCCCATGCTATTGGATAAATAGCATTATCCGCATCTCGACCCATAGCAACCAATAACTGACCCTTCATCTTTGATCTCAAGTGGCATCCATCAAGTCCTATAAGTGGCCTACAAGTTTCTTTCCATGATCTTCTAATCACATCAAAACAGACATAGAACCTGTTGAATACATCTAAACCTTGCTCGTTTGTAAAACATTCAATGCTCACAGTAGAGTTTTTATTTGAGTCTAATATCTCACGACCGTAATCACGAAGACGCGCAAACTGCTCATCATACTCTCTCTGAATCCATCTATGAGCTTTGTTCCTTGCCGATTGGCACTGAGGCCTTGACACATTGATCTTCCAATTTTCCATGATAAACTCTTCAATCTTCATTGGCATAAAATATTCAGGTTCTTCTCGGATTTTATCGAGAAAGAGACGTGCAATCACAGGAACATTTATCATCTCGCAAGCACCATTGGGAACACAGCTATGCACATTCTTAAACCCCTTAACCTGCCACTTAACCGTCTTTCCCGTCGTTGAACAATAAATCCTCCAAGAACAATCTTCACCACCTTCACACTTATAGACAAGTTTATCTTTGTCATACCTGGTATGCTTGATGTTTCGGCCGGTTTTCAAAGCATAATCGAGGACTGCCTCCTTGAACGCTACTGCATTGAAGAACACTTAACCTTTAAACAAGTTCCCTTCACCTCTTTGAACGTACATGCGCCTTTTAACCTTCGTGTATTGAATTCTGGTGTCCCCGTCATCCGTATTAGGGTACACATTGTGAAGAACATGATCTTCATCAACAAACTCCATCAAAGCTTTCTCGATGTTGTAATCATTTCGTTCTCTTCGATCCTCTCCGTCGGAATCCTCTTCACAAAATTTGGGAACATCTCTCCACTCAGGGACTTCTCTCCACTCCGCTAACTCCATTATCGATTTCTGGGTTCTGGGTTCGCGATATAGGGTTCTAAGGTTTTTGGGGATTTTGGGTTTATAGTACTCGGTTTAAATTTCGGCGGATTTAGTTTCGGGTGGGGCTTAATTCATCGGGTAATCGGGTTTAATTGGTTCAAATTAGGTTAATTATGGTTTTTATTGGTATTTATTTGTTAAACGGTTAATTGGTACACAGTAAACCGATTTAATTCGTGGTCTGGGGGGAAATAGATTTCGAACTTTGATTTGGGGGGGGGGGGGNAACTAGGCTCAAACTTCAGGGGGTTCTGTTATTATATGAAACTTCTGAGGGGGAAATAGATCGTTTACCCTAAAAAATATAAAGATGAATGTTTTAAAGTTGCTAACTCACATGATCGTGACATTTGTCAAGTTAATCGATAAGATTTTGACACGTGTAAAAATAAAATCAAATATTATTAAAGAACAAAAAATAGTAAACATAATTCAAATAAAAATATGAGAATTAATTCACTAAATATTTGGAAACATGTGACAAAATTTAATTAGAAACTAAATAATACAAAAATAGATAATCAAAATAAATAAATAATTGTTACTCTGTTATGCTTCTCTAATTGTGTATGATTTCGTATCGGCATTTTCAATCTTATTTAATTTAATAGGTGATCTAATATTTTTTCTACTTTTTATAGTTTTTTACGGGTTATAAAATAGTATTAAATTATAAATCACGTGTATACACGGAGCCTAATATAGTGATTTTATACTTGTAAATTTTGGGAAAAAAAACCGAAGGTTCAGCTTAGCTCGTATGATTATAACTAGGCATGGACATTCAGATACTCAGATCGGGTTTGGATCGGTTCTTTCGGATATCGGGAAGTTCAGATATAGACATTTAGTAACCAATTAGGAACCGAGAAAAAATCGGTTTGGATACCTTCAGGTTTGGTTCGATATGGATATTTCAAATATCGGAGTATCCTTTACCCGACCTGATCCGACCTTTACGGGTAAAAAATTAAAATACCCTTACATGATCCGCAAATAACGGGTACCCAAAAATACGGGTACCTTAGAATAAAATAATTGACCCGCTAAATATCCGACACTTTACCATTATCCGCATATTTATAGATCGTTTTCCTTATCCGCATAATTATTTTGTATTGGACTAGGTTGGATTTGAGTTTTAACGTTCACTAAAAAACATAATTAGATGTAAAAAACATAATTAGATTTTTATTGTTAATTGAGCATACTAATTAGGTTTATAGTGTTATCAATCTATATATATATATATATATAGTTAAATTTTTTCTCTTTTTATGATGCCACATCATCTTCTCAAACTCTAAATTTGTGACACATCATCACTCA
>PKML01050130.1:372717-388186 GCA_002933935.1 Eutrema yunnanense
TTTTTTATGAGATTTATTTATACAGTTTAAAAAACATTTTTTAGATGATTACGTGATATTAATAATAATTTTACTAATTTGTAAACTTAGCTTCGTATAACTATTGAAAATGTTCTACGTATTTTTTACCTATGTAAATGCAAAGTGCTATGATTCTATAATAAATAGATTATATATATTTATTTAAATGATAAAGTAATGTATAATTAAAATAAGATATAAGATTAGATAGAAACGCGTAGAATAACCGGATCCATATCTGGTTTTTCTAAGTCCGAGAAAAAACTTTCTGAATCCGAGTTTTCTAATATTCTCGAATATCCAAATCTGTTCCAAACGAGTTTCAAAAAAATATTACAAAAATATAATTTCTAAATATTAAAATGTTAAATCATAAAATAATATAGACATAAATATCATATACACTTATTGGTCTTATTTTATAATTTTATTTGGATATAAAGAACATTTAACTGGTTTTTCATGGCTTTTTAGTCTGATTTTTTTTTAATTACCAGAAGGTAATGGGCCGAGGCCCGTACATCCCCCATGCCCGGGACCAGAGCATTTTAAATGGTCCCGTCCCAAGCGTCACTCGATCCTGTGACCTCAAGACTTCGCCCAGGGTACTTTTACCAGTCGAATTAGCGACATTTGGTAGCTTTTTAGTCTGATTGGACAAGATTATTACTGTAGAGTTTAGTGTTTATAATTTATGTATTATTTTCTTACAAGATTATTTTCAAAAACCAGTTATAAAAAAAACCAGAATTACTGAGAAGTCGTTGATTATGACAAATTTTCAGAATTTGTCAGTTAATTTCAAGTGGGTTATAGGGGAAAAAATTAAAACAAATGAATACTCGCAAGAGCTTTTACAAGCTCGAATTGTAACTCCAATCTTTTGATGGGTATGCAAGAATGCATGTTATGAGAGACAAATTGTAGTATCCCAAAATGATAACATCTTCAAGCCAATCATTGAGAAAAATGGGTGAAGTCCTCCCGAAAACTCTCTAACGCTCAAATCAGAAAGTAAACACCGAAGCTGGCAAGAACAATGGAAAATAGTAAGAAGATAGTGAAGGTTGTGTAAATCATATCAAAATGTGGTATGTAATTTAATTTATCGCGTTGATGAGTGAGAGATAAATAGTGAGATTCTTATAAAAAAAAAGAGATAAAGTGAGAGAGATTATCAGTGTGCATCTTGAAAGCATGTCAGATGATTTCGGAATGAGGTTGATGTAGATGAATGAAAATTCGACCCATATTTCAAGAAAAAAGTATATGTATCAATTATTCTTTAAGGTAGGTTTTGAATGGTATTTATTATATGTTTTAAAATAAATTTTATTTTATTGAATATATATAAACATGTTAAATACTAGATATACTAAATTATTATTAAAAAAATTGCGAAATACTAAATTTAATAAAAGTTTTGCTATTATTGTATACTTTTTTTAACTACATCAATAAACAAAAATATAACATACTGCGCGAAGCGCGGATAACCCACTAGTTATATATATAATGTTATTGGTGATGTTATAAAATATAATTAAAGCGGGTATTTACGGATCGCGTAACGGGTTAGATAATGAGACGGTATGAAAAAAAATTTGATACCCGATATCCGACACTTACCTACGGATAATAGAATTATGATATCCTTTACCCGATTCTTAGGTCACGGGAACCTTTTTTTTTAAGACGGTACAAATCAGGTAACGGGTCGAAGACGGGTAACATGTATTAGTGCCCAGCCCTAGATATTTGATGTCACAACCGAACTATAACCAAAAAAAATTTGGTTTTGGTTCAGGTTGGTTACTCAATTTGAAAGAAAAACAAAAACAAAAATATACACGATTTAGAGTAAAAAATTACGTAGTTTCATGATTCCACTCATCGGACAAAAGAATAAATTATCTTTCTATCAACTTATAATCCCTTGCAACTCTGTAACATTCATGACCAAATACTACAACAGTTACAGGAACATGACCAAAGAGCATTTGTCTCATATAGTCTTCTGCTTAGCAATCAATCAATCAATCAGATTTCTTGTCTGAACAGAAAGGAAATGGTATATTACTGACACTCAGCTAAGAGAAGGAAGAGCTCTTCATCTGTTATGGCTCCCATCTCCATTGCTCTTTCCAATACACTTAATCCTCCACCATCCTCTATTGATGGACGAGCACCTCTGCATATTATCCAAAGAAAGGGAGACAGTTATTAAATGCAACATGTTCCTGATGAGGTGAAAAAGAAAAGAGTTCTTGGGATCATTAGTTTACCTTCTCAGTAAAACCTTTGCAAACGCGTTGTTCCCTGATGCTATGCAATGGTGTAACGGAGTTCTTCCATGATAATCTCTCATGTTTATGTCAGCACCAAACTGCAACAACAGCTCAAGCAAGATCGGGTCACCGCTTTGACACGCCACGTGCAACAACGAACAGCCTTGAAGACAGTTTCTTGCTTCGTTCGAATCCTTGATTCTCTGACACGCATTTGGATCGTGCCTTTTCTTTACTTTATCTGGTGTATCATCAACATGGTGGTGATATGCATCAACGGCAGTAATATCATCGAACTTGGTATTGATGATATTCGCATCCGCTGTTACAATGAGTCGGTAGATTTCTCTTATGTTCTTATTTTGAACAGCTTCCCATATTCTACTTGAGGCAGTAGGGTTTGATTCTCTTCCATCTTTGACAACTAGCGCTTTCTCCAGGTACTGTCTAGGCATAAAACATTAGCAGGTTTAGTATTATTACCCTTCTTCTATTCACAGGAATGAGCTAATTGGACGATCCACCAATTTGACATTAGTAGTCAATCATCGAAAGTATATGCGGAAACGTTGAGAGCTAAATACGATACCTTTACTTGAATGTATTTCTCCTTTAGAGTAAAGGAATCTTGTGAAGATGGTTTCGGAATCAATGCAAGCGTGTTAGTTGATCCTTTTTCACTGCAAAAATCCAACATGAGGTAGGAAAGCAAAAAAAGTTCATCAATCCCAATTCCCATGTTGGACACATTTGACTTCTTGATTGTGTTTTGGAGACAGTCTTTGCTTTCAAAAATACAAAGAATCTAATTTTCCTTGAGAAATCATACCAGTCATCGTCAAGCTGAAGTAGCGCCTCCCACACTCCATTACAATATGCATTGCCTAAGTTTCGAAATAAGTCCAAGATTGTGGGCTCCCATACTTTCACATCCAATGTGAGTGATCTCACCTGCCGAAAATTTATGGCATTAGCTTGAATATCTAACACACGAGAACATAGGCTATGACTCATACACGAGTTCTTAGAATTTTTTTCTGCCTCGAAATCCCGTCAAATGACTCAAAATGCTTATAATTATGTAAAAGCATGCCCTGTAGAATAATCCTACGGAAACAAAAAAAATCTTCTCCTATGACAGCCAAAATACACATTTTTCTTTGGACCTAATAAATTAACCCACAAAACAGAAAACATCTGTCCAAAAGCTATGACTACAACAATGTTTACTTCAGCAAGAAATATAAACACCGCGGACCAAACTTAGCTGGAAATTTCAGATGATCAGATTGAGTACTGCAAATTCTGGATGATGCAGAGATCGATAGCACATGGTTCCCTATACAACAAACTAGCTCATACAACCTCAAACTGAATGGATATTGTACCAAAAGAAACAAATACCTTGGATATATGAACGCCGAGATTCCTGTGAACGCCAGAGCATTCGATGCACATCAAAACTCCAAGATTCAATGATGCCCAATCGGGGCCAGGTGCATTGCATTCTGCACATGCATTATTTCCAGGGATTTCTCTGAGTATTGTAAGGACATCATCCCCCATATTTAGTCTTTGATTATAATTTTGTTTTTGATCCAGGGTGAGGTCATCACTAGCAGGACCAGAACTAGCATAGTTTTTATCCAAGTATCGATTTGGTGACTGCAGAAGATAATACAATATGTATTAGCACAAAAGCTTAATACTCGACTTGAGTTGAAGTTAAAAGGGAAGCCTGGGGCTCGTCTTGTGTCAACCTGTTGCAGGAAATGAGAATTCAGGCGTGTTGCTATAGCTGCTGTGATCTTATTTACCCAATCCATCCGATCAGCTCCATTTTCAGCCTAGTAGCATAGAGAAATAAGCTGAGTTAGCCTCCTGAAGCTGTATTTGCTCCTTCGCGTCCAATAAATTGGGTACCTGTAATGTGTAAGTCTTTTGAGGAGAAATAATTCTAAAACAGAGTCGGAGATCTGTGTCCTCTGCATCCAATTTTATCAGTGAAGTACGGAGATCGATCATATTGCAATCTAGGCTTCCCTGTGAAGCTGATCTAATGTGTCTAGCACGAAATCTCCCAAAGACGCCGCTGTTATGCTCACCTAAACCACTATAGTAATGTTGAGATCCCTATGAAGAGAAAAGGATGATTAGAAGGATAGAAACTGAAAATGTGAAACTTAAAATGAAGAAAAGTAGAAAACACAGGTGAGATAGCCAAAACATGAGGGAATGATATGTATATGTACAATTAATTTCTGACAAATGTTCCTAGCTGTGTCAAAATAGGGCAATATTACATATTGGATGGATTTCAAAAGATGATAACTGAGAAGCTTCCTACAAAACGATAGCAACTGCAAGTCCACGGATACTGAAAGGTCTGCCATTATGAAAACGTACAACCTTGGTTTTAAGTTCACTGTTATGTTTGGAGACCTTTTACCACTGATATAGCAATTTTATATCAAAAGCAGAGTAATTGTGAAGGCACAGCTTTGTTCTCTTATTCTATTCTCTCTTTAACCCAAATTGATAATCTGGGTGGCTATCTTAATTATAATCGACCTTTGGCATCTAGAACTGTAACCAAATTTGAAGAAGTTATGGATCTATCTCATGGAATGAGGCAGTTAACAAACTGAATAATCTGGGTAGATATCTCCCATCTTAATTCCAATCGACCTTTTTTTACTGTTATTCCATCATGAAGAGATTTTCCGTTTCAGGGGAGAAGGAGATTCAGGAAAGAGATCAACGAAATATTAAGATATTGGACCTTTGGCATCTAGAACTATAAGCAAGTTTGAAAGAACTTATGGATCTATCTCATGGAAATGGGGAGCTTGGCACACATACCGCTGATTTATTACCGGTGTTTCTGTAATAGTATAGGGATCCATGATTGTCAAGTACAAAGAACCTCCTTTTCCAATCAGCTCTCAGACTAGCTGATCGCTTTAATAGATACCCCTGTTTAATTACCTGCATTAGTACAGAAGAAAACATAAGTAAGACGCTAGCCTGCATGAGAACTGAAGCAGTGAAGCATAAGACTCATCACCAAATGAGTCGTCATAAATCTCAGTGTCTGCATAGTTGCTTTATTATATCTTTGAACAGAATATCCAAGTCATGAATTCTTTGCAGGCACAACTCAGAAATTGACAATATTGCTTCAACTTTATAAGTATACTTATGGGAGTTGGCAAGCAAGATCCTGTCTATTATATCTTTGGACGGACTATGCCACTTTTACCCATTTTCCTGCGGAAAGACAAAACTTAACAATTTTCTTTACCAGAGCGCCATTGGAACAATTTGTGTAAACTATGGCTTTGCGCTTGAATACTACATGAGTGAGTTGGAGATCCTTACTTCCTTGTCCGCTGTAGATATCGAAGTTGCTTCTACGTTTTTATACGGGATAGTTCTATAAACATGGTTTCCATCGACGGTAGATGGCTCTGCTTTAGCAGAGACCTGTTGGCTGTCTAATTCAGATTGAGTCCTGAATTCTTGAATGCGTCTTGCAAATCGATCTTGTTCAATCTTAGACTGTTCTTTTGATTGTTGTGCATATGTCAATACCTGTAAGAAGAAAAGTAACAAGAAGCAGTGCTTATCAATTTTATTAGAAAACAGGGAGAACTTTTTAATGATCTCAAGTTTAAAAGTATTGTAACTGTTAACCCTCTTAGTGTGTCCATCACTATCTCTGGCTTCGTTTAAGATTATAAATTTCTACTCATCTTACTTCACATGTTAGCTGAGTTAAAGTTATTGTTCCTTTAACAACCAAACTTGTCCATCACCAACAACTATACACCAAATTACTATAGCCAAATTTTATCTTAAAGACAAATTGTTAGATTTTCAGAAGAAAAAAATCCGTCTTTGTTTCCTTTCAAGTTTGTCTTTGTCGTGGAAGCACGGAACAAAAGGGTTTAAAAGATTTCTGATTTAAATGGCATTAGCTGGCACCCGTTTCATATGCATTTGTTTTCTGTTTATTTGGACTACTGAAAAGGGTTAGACATTAAGGTTGTACCTGATGGATATAAGGCTCCAATTGACTCAATAGCTCATACCCCTGAAGCACAAGGAGACCACATTAAGGACTACAACATGGCATTGGCACAGATGTTGCCCTTAGCTGGTCACACTTGGTGACGTCTCAAAATGCAAAATAAGAAGAAACCTACAAGCTTAAAATATCTCAAATGAGAATCCATAATTGCACTTATAGATTCCAAGAACTCGTACTTCTTTTTTGCTTCAATAGTCATCAATGAATTAACCTGCATTCCTTAAACCAAAGAGAAAACCATTTAGACGCAGAAAGATCAAAAGACAATCGTACTAGTGGCTTCTGTTCATAGACTTAGCATACTAGATTGAAACGACTTTTCTCAAATGCTGACTTCGAATTCTCCAGATCCTGTAAATACAACACTACAACTGTGTTACAACTGTGTTACCATACAGATATGTGGAGCAGCATTTATCTGCTTGAGTGTCAAATTGAATTTATTTCACTTAAACATTTGACTTGTTGGAAAATTGCCTAGAACATCTTCTTCACATAATCAGGGAAAACTATATCATTTTTGATATTATTTGAAGATTTTATAACTTTTGGAACCAGTTTTCACATCCACATAACCCATCCTTTCACATCTAGTTTTCTTGAAGGAGGGTTGCACCCTACATGATATATATGCAAAACAAAAATCTATTTTTTAAGCACCTTTATATCTATATAATATATGATATATATTGCACATATACAGTTTACGAATGCATGTATACAGATAAGGACATATACACACATCACAGCGTGAGATTATGCTTGAATTTTCCTCACTAGCCAAAACGAGAAGGAAAGAAAATATTATATAATAGAAATACAGTGCTAATACCTCTTCCAACTCAGCAACAATGTCTCCTCTGGTATTCTTCTTTAGTGACACAAACTTTTCGCGTGCCTTCAAAAGGGATAAGAAAATTTATTGCATAGCTTCAGATCAAGAATACCATGCACAACATTGTATCTTGAAATAGATTAAGCATCAACTACACTGCATATCAGTCTCCCGTGTTAGAAAACTCTTGGTACTATGCAGAAGTTGAAAAGAAAACGTCCTTCCAGTCTCATGATTTATTAAATATATGCATTAATTGAAGAAAACACATAGCATTATTATAACACCATGCATAGTGCAAAATTTATGCAGGAAGGTACTTTTCTTTAAAATGACCATGCACCGGCCATTTCAATATGTTGTGAGTTTCACGAAAAGCCAAGTTCATATTGTAGTGACACCAATAACATATTTTATTAAGAGATAAATAAGGTGTACCTCTCCATGTACAATAAGTAAGTTAAGCAATAGACTGTAATCGATTACCTGATCATAAGAATGGACAGCTTTATCGAAACGACGCCGAGACTCCTGAAAAGGTAGAAAACAGTAAAGTGGTTCATTGGCAAACGATAGCTTGAGATTTCGATAACAGATATCATAATCAATGCAGGGGGGAAACTACTTTTCTTCTGAAAATGGTTCACGCCAAGAAAAGGAAGATATATAAATAGGAAAATGAAAAAACAGTTTTAAATCCGACCTAGCTAAAGGCAATGGTTTAATAGAACTTGACAACAGGTGTATACAAAAGACCAACAACCTAATCTTCTGTTTATTGATCAATCTCAAGTCTATAATATTTTACGGTTACATTTGACACTTTACAGTACATGAAAAAAAGAAAACAATCAAATTTTGCATCGCAAAAATAGTAACCTTTGCTTCTTGTAAATCAACAGTCATAAAGTTCGTCAGCCTCTCAAGTAATACGTGCTCCACCTACAAAAACGCAACTACAGCTTTAAAGCGAACATTTAAATTTAGGTTTTTCAAACTCACACTACATTTTAGATTTCTTTTCATTAAGTTTTTGCATCTCTCCTCTTTCTCGACACATGTATAGTTGACTAGTTAACTCGAAAAGAAGTCTCTACAAAACATTTGCAATATAGGAAAGTACGAATAAACAAGACAATGCCCCAAATAACTTTTAGCTACCAAACAATTAAATAGTCTTCCAATAATGAGACATTGTTCGGTTTTGTCAGGTACTTATGTGGAACTATTCACAAGATACGATGAAAATTACCTGTGATCGAAGAAACTCTTTATAAGAGGAGAGCTCCCGAAGTGTATTTAAAAATTTAGATATTACTGGACCTGATGCCACCCAAAAGTATAACAACGAAATAGATCAGAAACAAGAACTTCTAGATTTCCTTGGAATTCTTCCATGTTTAGCCAATCATCTCATAAGAAAAAAGTGGGAAACTAGAACCCGTAAACTTAGAGTTCTTACATGAGTTATACAGAAAGAATATGAAATTAAAGGAACGAAGAGACCAACGTAATGAATTAATGCTTCGAGCCAAGAAGAGATCTTATAAGCAAATAGAAAGTAACTTCAGTAAACCAGTCACGATAAACAAGAAATCCTTCTCATTCGTACCTGTGTTACAATTACCTTCAATCAATGGCTTTGAGCATGTGAAACTCTATAAAAGCTATGTTTCCTAACTTCTCAGCCAACATTCGAACGTACCTAAGTGGGGTTTTCCCAAGTTCTTTCCTGCTACCACTATCTATTTCAAGTGTAACCCAGACTTCCAACACAGTCAACTTAACCAAAAAGCACGATTGGCTAAAATGACTAGCTTCAAAGGTTCTGCAAATTAGTGAATAAAATTCCCAAGAGAAGAGCACCCAAAACAACCGCAAAACCGCCACTATTTGCATAGACTAGTTTTATAGCTGGTGAGCTACAGGAATGCATCATAGTTTTTTGTACTAACCAAAGAGCCCACAATCTCCTTGGCAGAGACTGTATCATAGTTCATAGCACCTAAACTAAGTAATCAATTAATTAGAGAGGCCAAATCAATTGAAAGTGAAATTACAACCTCCAATTGAAATACTAACGGGGTCATCATGTCCAGCACCAAACTCTTCAAGAGAATCTGCAAAGGCACTGACTCCAGTTGATGCCTCTCCCAAAGCTCCCCTATAACGAAAAACAATGCAACTCCTATCAAGTTTCGATTCTCTTCCTAGAATCATCAGCGAAAATCGGAATTGTAACAAAATAAACTTACATATCAAACCTCGGCATAGAGTAAATCAACGCGTGAACGAAAAAGAAAACTAGAGAGAAGGAAACAACAAAGAGACAGACAATGAAGGTGGGAAAGAGTGAGAACAAGGATGCTAGTCATTGATCAATTCTTTTCCATTGAGTCTTAGATAGTAAGTTTTTCGTCTCTATTTGAAATTGTATGAGAAGATCATCCAGCACGGAAACCTTACGTTTAACGTAAAAGTGGTACAAAAGTGATGTCAAAAAAAAAAAAAAAAAGTGGTACAAAAGTTAAAAAGCTTCAGCCCTCAATTTAAAACTAGAGAGAATGAAACAACAAAGAGACAGACAATGAAGGTGGGAAATAGTGAGAACAAGAATGCTAGTCAATGATCAATTCCTTTCCATTGAGAGCCAAACAGTAAGTTTTTCGTCTCTAATTGAAATTGTAAGAGAAGATCATCCAGCACAGAAATCTTACCGTTTACCAGAAAAATGGTACAAAAGTTAAAAAAAGGTTTCAGCCTTCAATTGTCAAACAGTTCATGAGATTTAACTAATCAATAAGACAAAATCTTTATAGCAGGGAAAGATGGTTAAGACATTACGACAAAAACGGAAACAACCAAAAAAGTAGGTAGATTTATACTTACATGAACTTCTTAACACCTTTGTATAGCTTCTGACAACGATCTTTAAGCTCATCAGTTGTTCCTTCTAAGGAGAAAACCTGATACAATCAACCCAAGATAACCACCAGAGAACAAAGAAAAACGATCAAATCCCAAAACTTTATTGGAAAAAAACCTGATTACATCCCTAATGAGGAGAAAATAGTGTACCTGTTTTTGAAACATTGGGGAATCCTCAAGATTGATAAAGGCCGCCATTGTTAAGACAAAAAAACACCGAAGAAGCTTCAGACCAAAAGTGAACGAATTGAGTTAAGACAAGACAAGTAAACCCTAGAATGCTGTCTTTCGCTTTCTTCTTCGATTTGAAATGAATCGCGAGATCCAGAGGCGTTTTTCACCTGTTTGATGATGTTTTTGATTTGCTTTGGAAAGAGCCAGAAAATTTTGGGAATTAAATTTCTTACAAATACACCCTCGTTTTATTATTCATTATAGAAACGGGAGAAAATAAAAATTCAGATGACAAAACCATCCTCATGATTAACATAAAAATCTGAGAAAATGTTTTTTCTTACAAATACACCCCTCGTTTTATTATTCATCACAGAAACAGGAAGAATTAAATATCAGATGACGAACCCATTCGACTACTCGACGCAACGACATATTTTCAAGTTCTGTTACAATAAAACTACTTTTTGGTTGACATACTTTCTTAGAAACCCCAAATTAAGTATTGTGTATAATTCTAGAAGTCATTGAGTTCAATCGAATGGTTGGAACTTTGAACCACTCAAAACTCAAGAACTGATCACGTTATATCAATGCTAAATGCCACGTTATATCTCCATGCATGCAAGCTCTTGGTGAAGTTCACATCCTGAATTCCTGATATATCGACTTGTTCAAGATGTTTAAGCTTAGATATGCTTGATGATATACTTCTCAGCTTCTTACAATCCCCCATGCACAGTATAAGAAGCTGAGTAGCATTCTCGATCCACCAAGGGATCTCTTCTATTCCTGTCTTGCTCAAATCCAAGACCTCCAAACTTGCTGGAACATGTGGGTAGAGCCGGCTTTGGACAGAGCGAGTTGAAGTTGGGCCTAGAGCCCCCGTTTTAAAAAAAAAAATTAAGACCCCCGTTTTTTAAAAAATTTTTAGCTAATAGTATTAAGTTTATGACTCAAAAAAAGTTTAGGTTTTGTCAAAAAAAAATTGTTTTATGAGTCACGCTGGACTCTTAAAATTCTTTTTTTTTATTTTTTTTTCACATAAAACCTTCTTTTTCTCTTTCTCCTCAGCGCATTTGTCGATCTTCTATCTCTTTCTACTGGTTTTCTCGAATCTCATCAAGCTTTTTTCAGTCCCGAGTCTCATGACATGTATTTATTTTGCAAACAATTTATGTTAATGTTTACGTTATAGTTGAAAATCGATTAGATTAATTATTTTTTTAGGGATTTCAACAAGAAAAACAAAGTGTCAATCATTATGATACGAAAAAGAAGAAAAAGAAAAGAGATGAAGAAATTGTGAGATCTCAGGCGGGTTCTATGTTGAGGTATGTTAAAAGATCAAAAACTCTCGATATTAATGATGAGAATTGTGCTGGTTTTGAGAATGATAAGGCAGAGGAAACTATGAATGATGATGATAAAGAAGAGACCGAAAAGATGTCTGAAGAGGATGATGTGGATTTGAATAAAACCTTGAAAAGTTTTTATTTTAGAGAAGACGAGGCTATCGATATTACTGATCCTGCAAATTGGCAACAAATTGATCAGAGATTAAAAGATTCTATGGTAGAGAAAGGTCCTATGCCAAGAGTACATGAAGACTATATTTTTCCGAAAAATGTTATTGGTAGATATTTTTCTCATAAACATTACAAAAGGGAGATGAAAAATGGAGATAAACAAGACATGCATGAATTGGCTACTTTATTCAAAATGCCTCTCAGTTGTCATATTTTTCCATCATTCAAAATAAATTTACATGGTGACATACACAAATAAACATAAGTTATCTCACAAACACCTTAACCGTCATTTTTGTCATTGTTCCGGTGTACCGCATGATGGAACCCGACAAAAAAAAAAAACTATATCTCGATTTGACCCGGCATTTTTCTTTTTATCAACATTGGTACAAAACCCCATCCAGAAGACAAAATCGACAAAGAAAATGAAAAACACACAACAAATCCAATTGATTGCCACATGAATATCTCGCCACTCAAATATGCATAGAACAAGAGAGAAGCAGCGATCATGGCCCATGCAGTGTGAGTAATTTCTTTGCCCAGGGTTCGATCTTCCTCCTCAGCTAAAATCCAAACATTGATTTATGGGAAATCTGTCAGTTGGGCATATGTCCAATGGGTTTACATGATGGCTCATAATGCAGGCGGCTGTTCTTGTTTAAATTTAAATTTCAGGTTTGGATTCAAGTAAATGCCCAGGGCCCAAAGTATTGACAAAAATGAATAATGATAGGTTTGGATTCAACCAGGGGCTGTTCTTGACGTGTGCAAGAGGAGTAAATGTCCAGAGCCCACATATTTTTTGAAAAAATAAAAACTTAAAAAAATTAAATTTCAGGTTAAAAATTAGACTAAAGTGCCAATTTCAAGAAATTTGAGATCCCATGATAATTTTTGTTTTTGTTTTTGTATTTAGTATTAAGGGCCAAAATTTTATAATTAGCGTAGAGACTCTAAATTTATTGAGCCGCCCCTGGATTCAATGAAAAAAATGATGATTATGGTGTTTTGGAGGCACTATTTAATTTACATGATGGGTTAGATTATGCAATAACAGAATAACTATGTTGGTTGTCACAGTCATTTTTTATTATATTAACTTGGAATGTTGAAAATTGACTTTGACTTTTCTCCTAAGGCATCGGTCTTTACTTTCATCTAACGAATACATCTTGTATAGCCTACCTTCTACCTTCTCCAAACTTATCTCCTCTTTCAACAATACACTATAAATGCGCCCCTGACATTTATAATAGATGCAGACGCTGTTGTTCATTCTATCCTGCGAAAACAACACCAAACAACTGAATATACACTTATAGTTGTACCCAGTTTTACACTTGTTGTCCACAGTATTACGAAGTTGTCCACAGTGTTACGAAGTTGTCCTCAGTTATACCACCATTTTTAATTAATATATGATTATTCACAGTGATACCTAGTTCTCCCTAGTTCTCCTCGCGCAGGAACACAAATTTATTCGATTTCGGGTTCCAATCTGCAAACAATCCACAACGACTCTACCTCTAAAATGCATTTCTACTCAACTTAAAATCCCAATCGACCCAGAATCATTGCTAAACAACAATGTGCAAACTCATCAATTGAATCTCAAATCTCCAATGCAATGGAGCTCAATGGGAGTTCAATGGAGCTCAATGGAGATCGAGAGAGAAGCACAAACCTCGCTGGAGATCGACGGACTCGCGACGGAGGCAATGACTGCTGGCCGGATCCGCGACGGCGCCGACATCGGAGCTGGATTCCTCCCGCGTCGAGTTTTCCGTTTATTTTTTTTTATTATTTTTTTTTCTTTTGATCTAACCGACGAATTTGGTTGGGTTTCCTGGGTTTGGATCATACCTGGATAGGGTATTTGGCTGGGTTTGGATAGGGCAAATCTGTAATTTTACTTACTCATTAAAAAAGAGAGTGGTATGAAGATTAAGTTAGGGTAGTGTTGGTTTTTGTTTCCTCATAATGGTATATGAGGTGATGTTCCGTTTTTCAGCTGTTTGATGATGTTTTTGATTTGCTTTGGAAAGAGCCAGAAAATTTTGGGAATTAAATTTCTTACAAATACACCCTCGTTTTATTATTCATTATAGAAACGGGAAGAAAACAAAATTCAGATGACAAAACCATCCTCATGATTAACATAAAAATCTGAGAAATGTTTTTTTCTTACAAATACACCCCTCGTTTTATTATTCATCACAGAAACAGGAAGAAATAATATCAGATGGCAAACCCATTCGACTACTCGACGCAACGACATATTTTCAAGTTCTGTTACAATAAAACTACTTTTTGGTTGACATACTTTCTTAGAAACCCCAAATTAAGTATTGTGTATATATAATTCTAGAAGTCATTGAGTTCAATCGAATGGTTGGAACTTTGAACCACTCAAAACTCAAGAACTGATCACGTTATACCAATGCTAAATGCCACGTTATATCTCCATGCATGCAAGCTCTTGGTGAAGTTCACATCCTGAATTCCTGATATATCGACTTGTTCAAGATGTTTAAGCTTAGATATGCTTGATGATATACTTCTCAGCTTCTTACAATCCCCCATGCACAGTATAAGAAGCTGAGTAGCATTCTCGATCCACCAAGGGATCTCTTCTATTCCTGTCTTGCTCAAATCCAAGACCTCCAAACTTGCTGGAACATGTGGGCAGGGCCGGCTTTGGACAGAGCGAGTTGAAGCTGGGCCTAGAGCCCCCGTTTTTTTAAAAAAAAATTAAGGCCCTCGTTTTTTAAAAATTTTTTAGCTAATAGTATTAAGTTTATGACTCAAAAAAAGTTTAGGTTTTGTCAAAAAAATTTTGTTTTATGAGTCACGCTGGACTCTTAAAATTCTTTTTTTTTAATTTTTTTTCACATAAAACCTTCTTTTTCTCTTTCTCCTCAGCGCATTTGTCGATCTTCTATCTCTTTCTACTGGTTTTCTCGAATCTCATCAAGCTTTTTTCAGTCCCGAGTCTCATGACATGTATTTATTTTGCAAACAATTTATGTTAATGTTTACGTTATAGTTGAAAATCGATTAGATTAATTATTTTTTTAGGGATTTCAACAAGAAAAACAAAGTGTCAATCATTATGATACGAAAAAGAAGAAAAAGAAAAGAGATGAAGAAATTGTGAGATCTCAGGCGGGTTCTATGTTGAGGTATGTTAAAAGATCAAAAACTCTCGATATTAATGATGAGAATTGTGCTGGTTTTGAGAATGATAAGGCAGAGGAAACTATGAATGATGATGATAAAGAAGAGACCGAAAAGATGTCTGAAGAGGATGATGTGGATTTGAATAAAACCTTGAAAAGTTTTTATTTTAGAGAAGACGAGGCTATCGATATTACTGATCCTGCAAATTGGCAACAAATTGATCAGAGATTAAAAGATTCTATGGTAGAGAAAGGTCCTATGCCAAGAGTACATGAAGACTATATTTTTCCGAAAAATGTTATTGGTAGATATTTTTCTCATAAACATTACAAAAGGGAGATGAAAAATGGAGATAAACAAGACATGCATGAATTGGCTACTTTATTCAAAATGCCTCTCAGTTGTCATATTTTTC
>PKML01050130.1:388209-398860 GCA_002933935.1 Eutrema yunnanense
GAGGCACTATTTAATTTACATGATGGGTTAGATTATGCAATAACAGAATAACTATGTTGGTTGTCACAGTCATTTTTTATTATATTAACTTGGAATGTTGAAAATTGACTTTGACTTTTCTCCTAAGGAATTACAGCTTAGCCAAAGCGACACGATTAGTTGTTTGTTTTGGAGTCGCGACAAGCGACACAATTGTCACAGTCAATTTTTTATTATATTAAACTTGGAATGTTGAAAATTGACTTTGACTTTTCTCCTAAGGCATCGGTCCGGTTCGTTTGGCGCGACCAGCGATAGCGAAAAGGCGACACGATTAGTTGTTTGTTTTGGAGTCGTGGTGATTGGTCGTTGTGTTGTTCGTTTTGGAGTGACTGCGACTGGTCGCTAAGATTTTTATTAATTTATAATTCAAAATTTTATATTTACCAGTTATTTTCAATTAATATATAAGGTATCTCCAGACTCTTTTTTTTCGGTAGCAATGGCTTGCAGACTGATTTTAGTTTTGATCTTCTCCCACATTTATCTGGTTTGCGTGTCATGTGGACAAAAAACCAGTTTTGTCTACGATAACTTCGAATTCGATCAAGCAGATCTTTTTCATGATGGGATTGCCAGGATCCTTCCTGGTGGGCTTTTGCAGTTGACAAATGCTACAGAGTTGCAAATGGGTCATGCTTTCTTCAAGCAGCCATTTGATTTTGATCCATCTTCATCACTGTCATTCTATACACATTTTGTGTGCGCGCTGGTGCCTCCAAAGTTGGGAGCTGGTGGTGGCCATGGGATTGCCTTTGTTGTATCTCCTTCCATGGATCTCTCTCATGCGTTGGAAAGTCAGTATTTGGGCGTCTTCAACACCTCAACAAATGGTAATCCCTCTTCTCATCTGCTAGCTATTGAGCTCGATACTATTGAGTCAGTAGAGTTTAATGACTTGGGCAAGCCTCATGTTGGAATTGATGTGAACGGACTGACATCCAATGCAGCTGCTCTCCCATCTTACTTTTCCAGTGCCTTACAAGAAAACAAAAGCATCAACCTCCTGAGTGGGGAGCCTATCCAGGTCTGGGTGGATTACGACGGATCGTTGCTAAATGTTTCACTGGCCCCTACAAAAATCGAGAAACCAAGCCAGCCTCTTATATCAGCAACCATCAATCATTCAGAAATTTTTCAAGATAAGATGTATGTTGGGTTCTCTGCATCAACAGGGTCCTCGACTAGTAGCCATTATATACTCGGGTGGAGTTTTAGTAGAAGCAAAGAACTATTGTAGACCTTGGACCTCTCTAAACTCCCTCAGGTTCCTCTTCCTAGAGAGGAAAAAAATAAATTAAATCCACTGCTTATTGGTTTGGTCATCTTATCGGTGATCCTAGTACTGATGGTTCTCGGAGGAGTTTATTGGTACAGGAGAAACAAGTACGCCGAAATAAGAGAATCGTGGGAAAAGGAATATGGGCCACACCGATTCTCCTACATGTCTCTGTACAAAGCAACAAATGGGTTTGGCAAAGATAGTCTTGTTGGGCAAGGTGGGTTTGGAAAAGTCTACAAAGGAACTCTGCCCGTAGGCAGGCATATAGCTGTAAAAAGATTGTCCCACGATGCAGAGCAAGGAATGAAACAGTTTGTGGCAGAAGTTGTAACTATGGGAAATTTACTGCATCGGAACTTGGTTCCTCTTCTCGGGTATTGCAGGAGAAAAGGTGAGTTACTTATTGTCTCTGAGTACATGCCCAACGGTAGTCTTGACCAGTACTTGTTTCTTGATGAAAACCCATCTCCTTCATGGTTTCAAAGGATTTCTATTCTTAAGGACATTGCCTCAGCTCTCAGTTACATGCATACAGAAGCTGAGCAAGTTGTTTTGCACCGAGATATAAAATCTTCTAACGTCATGTTAGATTCTGAGTTCAACGGGAGGTTAGGTGATTTTGGTATGGCCAAGTTTCACGACCATGGAGCCAACCTATCTGCAACAGCCGCTGTGGGAACCATAGGTTACATGGCACCTGAGCTAATAACAATGGGAACTTCTACGAAAACCGATGTGTATGCCTTTGGTGTTTTCCTTCTTGAAGTCACTTGTGGAAGACGACCTGTCGAACCCGAGCTGCCTGTAGAAAAGCAGTATCTGGTCAAGTGGGTTTGCGAATGCTGGAAAAATGCTTCTTTACTCGAGACCAGAGATCCAAGATTGGGAGGAGAATTCTTATTTGATGAAGTCGAGATGGTTCTGAAACTTGGGTTGATCTGCACAAATGCTTTGCCAGAAACCAGGCCTGCTATGGGACAAGTGGTGCAATACCTAAGCCTGGACCTACCCTTGCCGGATTTCTCACCCTATACTCCAGGTATTGGTGCTTTTATGCCAGTTTCAATGGAAGCATCATCTTCTGTTTCCAATCCAAGAAATTCATCAATTCCTATGTTTGTTACTCACACAATCTTGGACGGCCAAGGAAGATGAGATATAAGAAACTGTGTACTGCATTATAAATCACTTTAGCTACTCAAATGTTGTAACTATATTGTTGGTTGAGTCTGTGTGATTTTTGTCTTCTGCATCGTTTGCAAGTGAGAAGATATTCATTTCCTTTACCGTAAGTGGGCAATAAATTCGAGTTTGTAACTATTTAAGTCTCCCTATTTTTGGTTTCTTGTGTTAGTATATAATCGACATGAGCCTTACCAATTGACATGTAGACTGTAGTGATTAAGTAATTTAGCTAATCCCAAAGATAATTTCAGATAACAGATTCAGTAAGCTCCATGAATGGAGATGCCACTGATGTAAAGTCTTGAAGCTTCACATAACTCCCATGAACGAAGATCAGATGTCGAAGCAGCGTTATAGCTTTTCGTATACTCTAGGCCAAAGAGTGGCTGGTAATGAAGATCTATAAATCTAAAAGTCTATAATAAAAATATGTGTACCATATATGGAAAGAAGATCAAAATGAAGTTTTGTCTCTCTAGGCCAAACAGTGGCTGGTAATGAAGTTTTAAGTATCCATTACATAGATGCTGAGTGATCTCATTGAAGCAGTTCATTCTCTAGATCAATCAATTAATTAACCGTGAATATTTAGGTCTTTCTTCGTCTATTTTAGAGTGTGTGATTTACTATGAAGATGGAGGTGTCGGATCTGTATGATCGACGGTGCGGCTCGCCCGCAAAAGCTTCTGAAATCGTAGATTCAATTCTACATCCTTTCGCGAGATTGTTTCCGGGGAGTTTTGCTGGTCTCACCGGTGTAGTTTGGTCGTCGAGAGCGTCTCTCTGAGGTTTTGTCGATTTTGTTTCTCCCCGGTTCTGTTGTCGCCTTATATCTTCTGCCCTCGTCACCCTCGGTTTGGATTGTTCCCATCGCTAGCAGATCGTGGCTTGAAATTTGGTGCTTTATTTCTAAGTTTGCAGGTGTTTTCTCTTCCCGTTGGAGATCGCTTTGTATCCTTTCCGGTATGATCTTCTGCCCTTCTTGATATGTTTGAGATTGGTTCTATCCGGTTAGGATCGATTTCGCTCCTTGTCTCCACATTGTAGATCTGATCAAGATCTGGTCTGTTCAAAAAGCTTCTATCTAGGTGTTTAAAAATAGCTTTAAAAATAGCTTTTCAGCTGAACTCGACGAAGTTCTGTCTTGCCGGGTTATGAAAGGTATATTTAATTCACTATAGGAGGAAGATGTTATCGTTGGTTTGGTTATCACGTCTTCCACTGTAAGTCTTGGTCAAAGGATCTCCAGGAGGAATGAAGGTTTATATAGGTTTAGTAAGAGCACTTAGTTTCGAGTTTAAGTCGTTAATCTGTTTCATTAGCGGGTTTAGATCTTTTGTGGTTGGTTTTTGTTTCTAGTTTTAGAATCAATTTCTCATATGGGTCTTTCGCCAACACAAAATTCTCATATACTCCCCGTTATAAAATTTAATTTGTTATTGATTTATTTTAATTCGAGAAAAGCAGTAAAAGACTTGTCGTCTTTAAAAAACTTTGTTATTTACAAACCCAACCAGCAATATCCACACCCAGTCAGTCATGCATATCAGGTCGAATCCGATAAAATCAAGTCAAATTTCAAATCCCTAAATTGTCGATATACTTGTGAAAAATAAAAGAAAAATACTTATTTTCGAAATTGTTTTCCCTCTTATTTGGTACAATAAGGTACAACTACGATCGAGATGAGTGATTTGCGTTTGCTGGGGATTCGTTGATCTAAATCAACTACAATTAACCTTTACAAAAAAACTTATAACTAAAATACAGATAATAATAGAAACATATTGACAATTGATTTCAAATTGTTCTTACGGCTATTTTTGTTTGTTTATGTGTTTGTTTTACTTTTAAGTTTTTAAGTGTATAAATACATAGTTAAAAGGGGCATTTGTAAAAATGACCTAAAATTTGAGGTCAAACACAAACATAACCTCTTTTTCCCTCTCCTTAACAAATGCCATTTTGTGTCCATTACACCATTCAGCTTGCGATATTCACGAAAATGCCATTCTGAGAAAATGAGTAGACTTCTTTTGAAGTCTGCTTCATTCTGAAAAATACACAAAACACCTTTGGATATCCACTTATTTACAAAAATGCCATCTTCTTCAATTTTCTCAACCACCATGAACAACCAACTTCGAGCTCTAAATGCTTCTCCAACCAATTTCTTTGGCTCTAACTCCTCATCTTTATGCTCATAACCTCATAATCTTCCATTTCTTCTCCATTTTCATCCAATAAACTCTCTCATTTTCGTTTTCAAAATTTACAAATCCTTAGATCTTGCTTGTTTCGGTAGCTATTGCATAAGAAGGACTGGACTTCTTTGATATTGGTTAATCACAGTGTTCTGGGCACTTGACGAAACTCAAAACAACCTCAAACCGGATCTAGGTAATTATTCACATGATTTTCGTTAATTTTCAGATCTGTTTCGCGATAGTAGACTTCAAATGAAGTCAACTCTTCATCATAGGTTAGTTTTGCAATTGACTATTTTTTCGTTTTTGTAAGGAGACTTCAGGTGAAGTCTGTGAGTTATCCTTTGAAAACAAAAAAATCACCCGTAGACTTCATATGAAGTTTCCGAAAAAGAGAGGCTACTTTTGTAGTTGACCAAACTTTGACTTTTATATGGCATACTTCATCTGAAGTTTTCTGGAGAAGTCTTCTTTTAAGTCAGTTTAGTATTTGACCAAAATTTTGACTTTTTATGAAAGTTAGTTTTGCGTTTGACAAAAATTTCAAACTTAAAAAAAAAAAACTTTTTTTGAGTAGACTTCATATGAAGTCTACAAATTTAGAGTAGACTTAAAAAAAAGTCTATTTTTTCAAAAACTGAAGTAGACTTCAAACGAAGTCTGCAATAAATTTTTTTGGTCAAACTCAAAACTAACCTTATTTTTCGTAGACTTCAAACGAAGTCTACTTTCAGTATTTGAATTGCAAAAGTGACCCATTTTCAGTAGACTTCAGTCTGAAGTCTTCTCTAACGACGTAGACTTCATTAGAAGTCTTCTTTAACAGCGTAGACTTCATTAGAAGTCTTCGTTAACAACGTAGACTTCAAATGAAGTCTACTTTAAAAGTCAAACACTGATGAGATTCTGGTCAAATGAAAAATTAACTTATTTTTCAGCAGACTTCATGAAGAAGTCTACTTTTAAAAAGTCAACAGTTTGGTCAAATGCAAAAATAACCTGTTCCACAGTAGACTTTACACGCATACTTCTTATAATTTATGTAGACTTCAAATGAAGTCTTCTTTGTCAACTTCTCATAGAAGTCTATTGTATAACGTTTTTTAAAAAACAAAAAAACTCATTTAGAGCATATTTATAACGAATCTTTGAGTTTTTTTGTTCTAGTATGTATTTTTACTAGTGTTTTTGCTATTGTATGAATTTTATGTGTTTTAACTAGACAATTATGGGTGAATCAAATTTATTGATTGGTTAGGCATTTAGCTCGTAATAGAAGACTTCATTTGGAAGTCTTCTTCATTTATCTAGGACAGACTTCAGAGTGAAGTCTACATTTGTATTTTTGTTTCTGAATAAGTTTAATTTGTATATGTTTATAATTATAACAGATTCAATTTTCTTGTTTGATTAGACTTTGAACATATTTATGCAGACTTCAGACAAAGTCTTCTTCATAATTAATACACATACATGCACATATATGCAGATTTCAAGTGAAATTTGGTACATAAATAATTGTTATGCGATTAAGTACTTAGAATTGTTTGTTTTGATTTGTGTTTGACTTTTTTAATGTTTAAAGTGCTTTTGTTTGTTTAACTTGGCTTGAATTGTGACTGTTTTTTAGTTTTGTTTCATTTCAAAGATTTCTTTTGGAATCATTACATTTCCTTCATAATACTATTCTGCTTAATGAGTATAACAAGAAAAGCAAGACATTCTCCATAAAACGAGTTTCATTGACCATTACAATTGATGACCACTACACTAGATACACTTCATGACAATTACAATAGTTCCGACCATACACTTCATGACCATTACAATAGTAGCTAGCAAAAAAAATATATATCAAAAATTGCATCAAAAATTAAGATTACAAATTAAGATTTATATATTGCATCAAAAATTAACTTTACAAATGAATGTTTTCTGATGAGAACTGGATACAAAACAAAAGATAGTCATTACTACTACTACATTAAGAAAATTAAAATTCAGAAGAGGTTATCATCATAATCTGCTTTGAGTGTAAATTTATCTGAATCAAACCGCCAAGCTTGAGGAGTGGAAGGAATCATCGTAGAGCCATGGCGTAGTGGGGAGCACCATGGAGTTGAGTTCATATATCTGAATATGGAAACAAGAAAATACAATAAAGACAACACATATTAACCACATATATACATGTAGAAGTATATGTTGAAGAACACAAGTCCAAAAAGAAGACAAATTTCACAAACAATCAAATCTCAAACAATTTACGGATGCACAAATCTCTGACTTAAAAAAAAAAAAGCATAACATCAAAGATAAAAATCATAAACTCACCACAAACTCTCATTACAAAAGATATCTCAAACTTTGTTTCAGCAACCTATGAAAAAAACTTTGTTTCAGCAACCTATGAAAAAATGTTTGTTTCAACAACCTATGAAAAAAGTAATTTATACTCTCTTTTTTGGATAAAACACACACAAATACTTCAACACTAAATAAGTCATGCACAAAAACAAAATATGATTTTCCGCAGACTTCACATGAAGTCTACTCTTCGAAGATAAATAAGAGAAAGAGTAAAGGACATACCTTTTGGGTCTTTAGACCATGGAAATGGATGGAAACTTAACTCTATAATGGTTTGAGCTCTGCAACACCTTCGATTTACACATATTTGAAATCCAGTCATGAATTATTGACATATCTGTTTCAAAACAAGTCATAAAGTAGAAGAGATGCAAGCTCCACCTGCGAAGATGAACAGAAATGGTTCAACCAAAGGAAAAAAAATTGAAATTTCAAAAGAACGATATCATCACTACACGAACTTACTAGAAGGAGATTCTCCACCATATTTACTAATGACCTAATTTCAGCCCCTCACTGATCTAAAACTAGAATGCATATATCGACGAACAACTGAACAAATCAGGGGTTTAGGGGATTCAGGGCCGGCTCTAGGGGTAGGCAACCTAGGCATTTTCCCAGGGCCCAAATTTTTTTGGTTTTTTACATTAAAAACAAAAAATTTGGGGCCCACATTTTTTTTTTTTTGCAGAGAAGGGCCCAAAAAAAATAATTTTCCCCCAAATTTTTTTTTTTGCCATGGTTCCTAAGAATCTTAGAGACGGCCCTGAGGGGATTAAAGGCTTTTTAAAAAAAAAAAACTCACAATCTCCATGGAGTCGGAGTTGGAAGAGAGACCTTCCTCGCGAGCAATGGAGAGAGCAAGGTCTCGGACTAGGGGTGTCAAATTGGTTGATCCAAACCAAACCAATCCATTAACTCATTAACTCATTACTAAATGAGTTATGGTTTTATCCAACTCATTAAACAAATGGTTTGGATCAAAAACCATTAACTCATTATGGTTGTAATGAGTTTACCCATTAAATATTGAATTCAACTTGTTTTCTTTCATTTGCTTTCTTTCATTTCCAGGGTTAAGTTTATAAGTTGGCTGATGTCATTGTTTATAAGTTGGACCACACGGTTTTTAATGAGCAAAGCGGACCGGTCTAGTTTCTGAAATTGAACTCTTTCTCTTCGAGAGACACACTTTATTGTACGGTTTTTGTTTTTAAAACAAAACTGTGTGTATTTTCTTCAACGGGAACAGAGTCAATAATGTGTTTGTGAATCTGTGAGAGATCGAGAGAGATCATCTCCAACGGCATACTTTTATGATTTCAGCTCTTCATCCGCCGAGACATCATCTCCAACGGCTCAGAAGCGGGGAAAAGCCTTCCGCGAAGCCGCCGATCGCGTTCTCGCCGTTTCCGCTCGCGGAAGAACGCTCTGGAGTAGAGCGATCCTGGCTAACCGGATCAAACTGAAATTTCGGAAACAGAAACGGCCAAGGCCGACGGCGATCCCGGCGGTGATAACGACGGGAAGTAGCAGCAGATCGAGGAAACAGAGAGTCTCGGTGGTGAGATTGAATAAGAAGAGTTTACCGTCTGTTAACCGGAAATTTCGTGTTCTCGGCCGGTTAGTTCCGGGTTGCGGGAAAGAATCTGTACCGTTGGAGATGATGTCAAATGGATAGTTTCAGTGTTTGTGAATCTGTGAGAGATCGAGAGAGAGAGCTTCGTGAGAGTGAAAGGGAGATGTTATTGGTTTGGTTATGGGTAAACCATTAACCCATATTAACTCAACTCATTAAAACCAATAACCATTAAAACCAATAACCATTTAAACCAATAACCCATTATGATCCAAATTTCCAACTCATTGAATTAATGGATTGGTTTGGTTTGGATCAACTCATTACATTTAAACCATTATGACACCCTTATCTCGGACCCTCCACACGTGCGAGGCGTCATGAGAAGCATCGTTTCCCTTCATCGCCTTCTCCACCAGCTCCTCCGCCTTCCTCGTCGTCGTCGCCGCTACCATTTCTATCTCTCAGAATTGCGCATTTTTGGTTTTGGAGGTGGGAGAGATTTTGATTTTCGATTTCTACAATTGGCTACTTTCTCGGCGACGATGGCCACGGGAAACTAGAGAGAGATTTTTTTTTTATAACAAAATTAGGGTTACAAGTCGCAAGTTCCTTTATATAAGAAGGTACAAATTTTGGTTAGGTTAATAATTTTCGGTTCAGCAAACTTCAACAAATTTTGGTTAGGTAAATTTATTTCAATAGATTTCGGTTTAGCAGACTTCTATATGAAGTCTACTCATAATTCAACTATAACCCATAAATTATTTCTTTGGTTAATCTGATCAAATTTTATGAATTTTTGATTTTTAAAACATCATAACTTAGTATAATAAATTTTTAAAACCTCATCATTTTATAACATAATATTTTTTATATTATTATTTAAATATAAAATTTAATTACACAGCATACTTCATGAGAAGTCTACCCATAATTCAACTATAACCTATAAATTATTTCCTTGGTTAATCTGATCAAATTTTATGAATTTTTTGATTTTTAAAACATCATAATTGAGAATAATAAATTTTTAAAATCTCATAATTTTATAACATAATATATATATTTTTTATTTAAATATAAAATCTAATTACAGAGCAGACTTGAAGTCTACTCATAATTCATTTATAGCTTAAATTATCTTATTTCGTTTATCTAATCCAATTGTATGAAATATTATTTTTAAAAAATCAAAATTGAGTATATTAAAATTTGAAAACATCAAAATTTTATAAACTAATTTTTTTTTATATAATTTAAATATAAGATTTAATTACAGAGCATACTTCATGAGAAGTCTATATGAAGTCTACTAATAATTCAATTATAACCTATAAATTATTTCCTTGGTTAATCTGATCATATTTTATGAATTTTTGATTTTTAAAACATCATAATTGAGTATAATAAATTTTTAAAACCTCATAATTTTATAACATAATATTATTATTTTTAATTTAATTATAAAATTTAGTTACAGAGCTACGTCTCAGGGTTATAATTGTAAAAAAACGTACTGTGTTTTTGTTTAGTCATTGAGGAGGTAACTGTAATTTCACTACCCCTGCAGGTTACTTTTGCTTTAACTCAAATAAATGGTCTAGTTTTGCTGAAAAAACCAAATTTTAGGTTATTTTCAGCAATTCCCCCTAGTTAAAAAGGAAGCATATCGAGCTACTCAATAATGTACAAGTTTTTGAAGATTTAGGGTATTATTAATTGTTAGAGGGGGATTTAGCACTCCCCCGGTTTAACCCGGTTTGAGTTGAAATCAGCCCAACTTCGACATCAAAGCCCATCAAGATCGACTTACGAAATAAAAGGAAGATCTCCTTTTATTTGATAAAGGAAAATCCCGAGAAAAGAGGAAGTTATCCTTATCGACTCCGGGAAATAAGGATAATCGCCATTATTAATTCAAGAAGGAATAGGCAAATCGACGGACCTCGAAACTTATAAATAGGGGAACCCCCTATTCATAAGGAT
>PKML01050130.1:399211-419896 GCA_002933935.1 Eutrema yunnanense
CTTCAGTTCGTCAGATACGATCATAATCTCAGTTCATCATAATATCAGTTCGGCTATTTTAATTCAGAATTTCAGTTCGCCAGATTCGGTTCAGAATTTCAGTTCGGCTATTTTAAATCAGAATTTCAGTTCGCCAGATTCGGTTCAGAACTTCAGTTCGTCAGATTCAGAACTTCAATTCGTCATATTCAGAACTTCAGTTCATCAGATTCAGAACTTCAGTTCCTCAGATTCAGAACTTCAGTTCCTCAGATTCAGAACTTCAGTTCGTCAGATTCAGAACTTCAGTTCGTCAGATTCAGAACTTCAGTTCATCAAGTTCGGCTCGAAACTTCAGCTCTTCAAAAACCGAACTCCTCAGTCGAACTCCTCAGTTCGCATCGAAAGCCGAACTCACATAGTTCGCATATCCCAGATCATCGAAGTTCAATAAGTCGAGTCCGTCTCGCACACTTCGATGATCTGGAAAGTAATAAGCCGAATTCTCAACATTCGTAAATTATGAGCCGAGCCTCCGTAGTTCGCAAATCCCAGATCATCTGAGCCAAATAAGCCGAGTCCGTCTCGCACACTCTGATTCGATCTGGGAAATAGTAAGCCGAATCCTCAACATTCGCAAATTATAAGCCGAAAGACGCAAATCCCAGATTGTCTGAGCCAAATAAGCCGAGTCCGTCTCGCACACTCCGATCCAACCTGGGAACTAAGCCGATCAATTGACGATCGCCGACCTAGAAGCAGGTCGTAAGATCGAGTTTATCCTCTACACCCCGGCTAAAGACCGTATTATGTACGGCACCAATTTTGTGCACGGTGAACTCGAGAGGATCGTGTATCACGACCTCAGAATTAACAGTCAAGAAACGACTAAGTAATAACAAATTGAATCTCTTAAGCCGAGCTCACATAACTCGCAAAACCATCATACCCCGAACTACGAATGGCTTGATCCCGTCAAAGGGTACGTAGGCAGTCTATCCCAAGACGCAGCTATAAAACCAAAGAAAACCCAAAAAACGCTCTTCGTGAAGCAGCTCATCGATCCCGACATTCAGTCAGCAGAAACCGAGCTAATAATCTCACAGAAGCTTCCGAGCACCGTTCGCTAAACACATCACAGCTCGTCTACCGAGCTCCCTAAAATCCGGGTACCCCTTATCAAAATCTATTATTCGAGGAGATTTTCCTTCCAGATTATATCGAAGGGTCCATCCCAAAGCACGATCAACAAAGAAAAAGGGAGACGTCCGTCTACCTCCCAATAAAACATATCGCCCTTCGCAGTAAGACAAGCTTGCGTTCGCAGCTCGTCAACCTCGCTCTAAGGAAGTTCAGTCCCAACAAACTCACAACACGTTGACTTTGGTCTCGCACAAACTATCGAACCGAGCTTAAACTTTACTCGAACGAAGCTGAGTAACGCCAAAGTCCGCCAAAGAAGATTCGAAGGACACAAGTCTGAACGATCAAGACATGATGCTAATTTCAACTCTAACCAGGCTAAAGAATTATCCGCCGAACTCGAACACTCCTTCGCCGAACTGAGGGGGGGACTAATTGTTAGAGGGGGATTTAGCACTCCCCCGGTTTAACCCGGTTTGAGTTGAAATCAGCCCAACTTCGACATCAAAGCCCATCAAGATCGACTTACGAAATAAAAGGAAGATCTCCTTTTATTTGATAAAGGAAAATCCCGAGAAAAGAGGAAGTTATCCTTATCGACTCCGGGAAATAAGGATAATCGCCATTATTAATTCAAGAAGGAATAGGCAAATCGACGGACCTCGAGACTTATAAATAGGGGAACCCCCTATTCATAAGGATCATCTTCAACTTTTCTATGTAATTAGAACTACGACCGGCTTGATCCCTTTCGAGGGTACGTAGGCAACCCACCTCGGGTCCAGCTATAATTCTAGTAAAATAATTCTCCTAAACCCTAAACTGAATTTGCCGATCTACGATCTATGTGCGAATTCGGGTTCAACATTAATGAGTTGATGGATATAGTTCTAAGATCGATTGTGTAAGCTCGTTTAGAGTTTAGAGTTTCGCTTTTCCATATCAGTGTGTATCGCATGTTTTGTTATAAATTCGTTAATATTTGGCTTTCCGTATTAATACGTACGTATCGTTTAAAATTTTTTTGCTAGAGTTCATGTAATTTTATTTTGTCATTTTAATAGTCATTAATTCACCTCAACATTTTGATCTGACTTATTCATTATGTTTATGTGCAGCCGCTTAGAAATCTCAAGTTTATGAATTTGAGTAACTCTCGGAATCTGGAAAGCTTTCCAAATCTTCTGGAAGCAACAAAGCTGGAGTCATTGGATTTGAGTTTGTGTGAGTCTTTGGTGGAGCTTCCTTCATCTATACAGAACCTTCATAAACTGATAACGTTAGAGATGTCTTGTTGCACAAGTCTAGAGATCATTCCAATCAACATAAACTTAGCATCTCTAACTCACCTCTACTTTAGATATTGCCATCGATTGAAAACCTTCCCAGAGATTTCAACGAACATTACTCATCTTAAAATAAAAGACACCGCAATCACAGAGGTGCCTCCATCAGTCAGGTCCTGGCGTAGAATTGAAGAAATTTGCATGGAGAGGACTAATGTGAAGAGATTGGTTCATGTTCCTTATATTTTAGACACGCTATGTTTGAGGGGTAATACTCAATTGGTGTCTATTACAAACTACCTCATACAACTCCGTCGGCTGCGCATGATCGACATCTCCTTTTGCGTAAATATCGTATCACTACCGAAGCTACCGTACTCAGTACACTATTTAACAGCTATAAACTGTGAGTCACTTCAAACATTACATGGCCCCTTTCGTAACCCAGGCATTCGCCTCAAATTCACTAATTGCTTGAAGCTAGATCAGAGCGCACTAGAAGAGATCCACCAATCTGTTTGTGGTGTTGCCATCTTACCTGGAGGACAAGTGCCTGCCAAAAGATCCAAGGCATAAGTGTGAAACTTATAGATTGTTCATTTCATATGTTTTTTTTTTTGGGGACAAAAGTTCATTTCATATGTGGTGAGATTATTATGTGATTTCGTATAAATCTCACTTTCACTCAAGTGTGAGATTACATTGTATGATATATGTGATTTCGTATAAATGCTCTCACTTTCACTCAATATATCATTTTGATTAATTCTGATAGTCTTTATAATTATATACTTGTAACATAGTTGATAAAGAACATATGTGATGATCTTTATAACTTCATGAGAAATACTCATGTTGCATCCTTTTTTTTTTGGTCGAAACATCCTTATTTTACCAATATATGTAAATATAGAAGTTTGTGTCAGTATTGTTCTTGCGTCGCCACTAAAATCAAATCCGTCATAATACATGTTGTTAACCAAGAGACACGAACTGAGCCCATAAAGAGCCCATAATTTTTCTAATTATCATCCCTAAAAGAAAAAACTGAGCCATCATTTCATCTTTTGTCAATTTGTCAAATATCTCCAACGGTCAATTAAATTTGGCTTATTTGCATCTAGTTGCATCAAGTGTCACTTAATCAAAATATATTTTAGGTTCTAACACTTTCAAAATTCTTAAAAAAAAAATAAATAACACTTTTTCTATTGGAAAGACTATTTTTCTCTGTTTGTTATTAGTCTGTGTACTGTTGAAACACTTCAGAAATAACCCAAATAAAATACTTCAAGAGAATATATTATCGCAATAATATAAATGGGATCGAATCCATAAGGACACTACAAATCTCACAACGTGAAATAGACCTAAAACGAAAATATGGTTTTGGTTGCAAGATAAAACTAAATAACTAATAACGATGAGAAAATCAATAAGGGAAAGCGTTAGGCTAAGGGTTTTTCACAGGAATCTAGAGATCATGAACCATACAATTATTCAGAGAATGATTAGCACAAGTTTCGAACTCAAACATAAATGTTTAATCAATTTACTGTCGTGGTATTGATCACTAAATCTAACAACCTAAGATTCTAAAATGTCGTTTGAACTTAGAATTCTAGACCAGTATTAACGAATTGGTTTGATATGTTCACGAATCGCCTTAGCATCTGATAAACTGTGTTTTTATCGGTTTCTAACATTTGTTTTTGTGTCTTTTATTGAGTCAAAGTGTGTTTTAGAGTCTTTTCGTCATTTATCGAGTCTTTTCAGGTTTTAGGTCACTTTGGGAGAAAATGAGCCGTTTTGAGTGAAAATGAGCCGTTTTGAGTGAAAATGAGCATATGGAGATGTAGAATCATGCAGAAACATCAGAAGTTTGACATTCTTTGAATGCCTTTCCACCGATGGATCGAGCTAAACTTTTGATACAAGATATATCAATGGGTTATCTTTCATTTCGAAGTGGTTTGAAGCCATTCTAACGGTACGATCAAAAGTTATGCCGGTTTCAGTGAAGACAGTCTAGTCTGGCGAGATGAAGAAGCATGTGCAGGAATGGAGCCAGAGGCCAATTAGATCGAACGATCCAACAAAGGATCGATCGATCCTTTTTCTGTCGATCAACATAAGCATATTTGATTGATCGATCCAATCTTAGATCGATCGATCCACCCCACAGACGAAAAAGACAATTTTGGACTTCCTATTTTGCCTTGGAATCATCCCAACTCGACCTAATTCGACCCAAGACCTAACTATAATTATTTTAAGCCACTTTCTAAGGCCAAGCTTTATTTTTCTTAGAAATCTTTCATCTCTTTCAATTGTATGCTTGGGAGAAGATCTCTGAACCACTTCTGAAAAACTTGGAGAAGGTTTATGAACCCTCTTGTTACTTTTGTCAATGTAATTATGTCTTCCTTTTCATCTCTTTGTGATTTCTCTGCTTCCATATACGAGTAATATCATAGTTATGTTTTAGGGTTTTCAAAGGATTTTTATGATTTACTGAATCAGATCTGTTAGAATAGGGAATCACTTAGAGTTCTTCATCTATTGTTGATCTTATTGCTGGAACTTGACTCGCGGCCTTGTTTATGATCTTAGGATTATTCTATCCATCAAAAGTGTTTTAGATTTTCTGAAATAACATAGATGAGCAAATTGTCATTAGCCAACGAAAGCTGATGCTAAGGAGATTTGTGAACTTATCAAACCTGAACTTTAATGCGTGCCTAGAATTCTAAGGTCAAACGACAGTTTAGATACTTATGTTGATTGGCATAGTAGTTAGTGCCACGATAGTGGGCTAGCTATAAATTCATGTTTGAGTTCGAGAACGTTACTTAATCCATTCCCTGTTTGATTATCTGGTTAGTGAATCTTGATTTCCTGCGAATTAACATAAGGCCTAGCGTTTCTATCCATTGAATTTACATTGTTATTTGTCATTTTTAGTTTTACTCTTGCATTAAACCACAAACAACTCTTATTAGTCTTAGATTTGCTTTACTCTTGCATTCTCGTAGTGTTTCACTTGGTCTCTGTGGATTCGATCCCTTTTATACTACTTCATTTGCTGTGCTCTTGCAGTAGTTATTTATAGGGTTAAAACTTTGTGTATCAGCATCATCTTTCGTTGGCTAAGGACGATTCGCTCGCCTATGTTCTTTCAAGCAATCTACAACACTTTTGATGAGTAGATTAAACACTAGATCAGAGATTAAGTGATCAATTTAGCCTAAGCAATGAACACAACGATAAGCGAAGACCACAAAAGATAGATCTCTATCTATTTCTAATTCAATGATTCATAGATCCCCTTGAAACCCTAAAACTAACTATGAAACTACTCAGACATGGAATCAGAGAAATCACAAAGAGATGAAAATGAAGACATAATTAAATTGACAAAAGTAATAAGAGTGTTCAGAAATCTTCTCCAAGTTTGTCAGAAGTGGTTCAGAGATCTTCTCCCAAACATACAATTGAAGGAGATGAAAGATGTCTAAGAAAAATAAAGTGTAATTTAAAAAGTGGCTAAAAATAGGTATAAATAGGTTTCTAGTCGTTCATGGTCGAAATTGGTTGGATCTGGGTCGAAACAGGAAAAGTCGAATTTCATTTTTATCATCTGGGACCAAATCGATCGATCTGGGTTTCTTGAATCGGTCGAGTTGGCACCCGCGGATGGGTCACCTCTGCGCATGCTTCTTCTGATCGCCAAACTGGACCGTTTTTACGAAAAATGACATAACTTTTGATCGCACCGTTGGAATGGCCTCAAACCACTTCCAAATGAAAGCTAATCCATTGATATATCTTGTATCAAAATTTGAGCTCGATCCATCGGTGGGAAGGCCTTCAAAGAATGCAAAAAGTATGACGTCTCTACATGATTATGCATCTTCATATGCTCATTTACACCCAAAACGGCTCATTCTCTCCCCAAGTCACCTAAAACCTGAAAAGACTCGATAAAAGACGAAAAGACTCGATAAAATACTAAAAGACTCTAAAAACAAACTTTGACTCGATAGATGACACAAAAACAAGGGTTAAAAAGCGGTAAAAATACGGTTTATCAACTGTACACTGTTGATTCGCGTAGTACTGTACATGGGTACGACTAGAAAGTCAACACATGTACAGTACAAGAAGTGTTACTTATTTTATCCAGTTTTATAAAATGCTAGTACACAATCAATATTTTCATAAAATAACCGTATATGCTAGAACCCCATTAAACTCTTTCTCTCTCTGCCTTACATTATTATTATTATTATCATCCACTTGTTGAAAATTCTCCATTAGAAGAAGCATACGATTCTCTCTTATCATCTTCTCCTTCAATTCACCAAAACATGGAAGCTGTAACATTCCAATTTCTGGTATATGCGGAGAGGCTTATAAGAATTGATTTGGCTACCTATGTCACCAAAGTGCACTTATCTTTTCGGTCGCTTGTCCAGAGAGAACTCCAGAGTTAAGCGTGCTTGAGCTGGAGAAATTTAAGGATGGATGACCTACCGGGAAGTGATTCGCGGTACTGAGCGCGTGAGGACAAAACACGGGGAAAGATCATGTGGTGATTGCAGGGTCAGTAAACAAGTCTTACCAGCCTCCCGGACTAGCGCACCGGCTGTCGAACGAGGATGGAGCCCACGGGCCGAGAGAGGGCGTGGGGCCATAGGTAGGGGCGGTTGGGGCGCTATAAGTGGTATCAGAGCCAAACCCAAAAACGTGTGTGGAGTCATGTGGGCTCACACCGTCAAGGGTAACGGTCGTGGTGCGCAACGAGGACGTTGCACTCTGTGAGTGGGGTGATTGTAACATCTCAATTTCTGGTATATGCATAGACGCTTATAAGAATTGATTTGACTACCTATGTCACCAAAGTACACTTATCTTTTCGGTCACTTGTCCAGAGAGAACTCCATAGTTAAGCGTGCTTGAGATGGAGAAATTTAAAGATGGGTGACTTATCGGGAAGTGATTCGCGGTACTGTGCGAGTGAGGACAAAACACGGGGAAATATCATGTGGTGATTGCAGGGTCAGTAAACAAGTCTTACGAGCCTTCCAAACTAGCGCACCGGCCGTCAGATGAGGGTGGGGCACACGGGCCGAGAGAGGGCGTGGGGCCCACAGATAGGAGCGGTCGGGGCGTTATAGAAGCCCTAATTCACCATGTAGACATCTAAATTGAAATGGCCCATGGAGTGAACCGAGTCATCAAGAGGACAAAGGAATGCTTCTTTATGACGTGAGATCCTTGGCGAAAAGGAAATTGTATAATCAAAACTCTCTCTTTTCTTGTTGGTTTTTGAACGTGCAATGTCATATTTTATTGAATGACATCAGTTGAAGTTTGAAAACGTGTAATCACGTTGAAGATCAATTAATTGTATGTGCTCTCATATTATGTAGAACCTATTTCCATAGGCAAATACCAAGTCTAAAAGAATTCTTCTACGATAATTATTGGTCTAAACATACCCAATTACAAAAAAAAAAAGAAATAGAATTTGAATCATCAAAGTCATCACAGCTAAGGAGTTTAAAATAATCAGACAAGTTCAAAATTATAGATACCTCATACCTGTAACATGTTCCCTTGTTTTTAATTCTCTTATGTGTTTGACTTTTAGAAATTTCGTGACGCTTTCCAAGATGAGACTTGGTCTTATCTCAAATAAACCAGTCTGTGGGAAGTTTCCAGGAATTTATTGAGATAACGGGTTTTACTTTTTCAAGACATTCTTCAATGAATGCAATATGATGAATGAGCTTCATAATTTCTCCAAATTGATTTTGCTAGAGATCAACCCAAAATAACAAAAAAAAACAAAAGATAGTTTTCATGGTTCATGATTAATTCTGCTACAAAGGCAGTTTTTTTTCTGATATTAGTTTGAAAAAAAAAAGTGAGACTTTAGTGAAGAGATTATAGATTGGCTAGGTCTTGTGCTTAGGTTTCGTCCTCCATCATGTCTGCTTCTTCATCTTATTCTTTTGTGCCCCCTTGCCAGTTGATATACGACGTCTTCCCTAGCTTCAGCGGTCAAGACGTTCGTCGAAACTTTCTCAGCCACTTGCTCGCTGAATTTAAGCTCAAGGGAATCAACACATTTGTAGATGATCAAATTAGGAGGAGCGAGTTCATCGGCCCTGAGCTCAAACGAGCTATAAGAGCATCGAGGGGATAGCCATCGTCATCCTCACGAAGAACTACGCTTCTTCAAGCTGGTGTTTAGACGAGTTGTTGGAGATTATGGAATGCAGGAAGACTGCAGGTCAAGTGGTGATGACAATTTTCTACGATATGGATCCATCTGATGTAAGAAAACAGGAAGGAGATCTCGGGGAGGCCTTCGAGAGATCTTGTGAGGGGAAAACAGAGGAGCGGAAGCAAGGATGGAAGCAAGCTTTGACTGATGTTGCCAACATAGCTGGCGAGCATTTACATAATTGGTTAGTCCTCTATACTAATGTTTTGCCAGTGGATCAGTTTCTTAGTATCATGAGATCTCATAAAGCTATCTTGAGTTTTGGGGGAAAATTTGCACGCATAGGAATGTGTAGTTGATAGACTAATAAGAATCTACAATTATCTATACATAGGAATAATAGGATGATGCTGCTTATGTTTTTGTCTGCATATCAAAATTATAAAAGCAAGGATATAATTGATCTAAGGTAAAAAGCGATCGATTATTGATAATGGAAAAGAATTCTTCCGAGAGATTTCGGATCACTCAACAAGCTGAGCTCCTTTCAACTCTCCTCACGATCGCCTCAAGACACAATCGTCTCTAAACCATTCAAATGAAACAGATAACCCACTAAATGAAAAAGAGTCTTTCATTATTTCAGCTCGGCTCCGTTGACTGCTCAGGTCAACACTTCTCTTTCTCTGTTTTCACTTCTGTACAACTAGGGCTGGGATTATTAAGCGAACTGAGCTAACCGAACCGAACCGAAGTTTTGTAAATTCGGTTATGATTCGGTTATGGTCGGCAATATTTAAAATTAATTTCGGTTCTTGGTTCGGTTAGGTTCGGTTGAGCCGAACCGATCGGTTAACCAAATTTTTTTTTAGAAAAACAAAAATTTCAAGTTTTGGGTGACGAGGAATCCGGCGAGGATCTCGAGCTTCTGGGTGGCGAGGAATCGCCGGGAATTGCAGAGAGGTTGTCGTAGAAGAAGATGGCGGCGATTACATGTTCAGAGTCACTAGAGGAATCCGTCGACAGCCAGAGAAGAGAGAAAGGGCTTCGCGGCAGGAAGAGAAGGGTCACAGAGGTTTGGCGACCAAGCAGTCACCGGGAAACGCCGGTGGGAGTTGCCGTGACGGAGCGTCGGTCGAGGAAGATGATAGAAGAGAGGAGCTAGGGTTTCTTCAAACTGGGCCGAGTGTTGGGCCAGAAGGAAAAAAAAAACGAATTGGGCCAGTGGAGAATTGTGAAAATCGGGCCCCAGTTTCTTTCTTTGGGCCTGTTTGAATTTTTTGAGTTAGAAATTTAAGCCCGGCGGAATTTAATTTAAACATGCCTAAACGGGTACAATAATAAATGAGCTTAAACGGGCATAGCCTAAACGGGCTCGAGCCGCCCCTATTAACATCACTAACTACAACCATGAGTTCTCTCTAATAAACAGGCTCTAGTTGCTCTCGCGGTGTCAAGCCATGGTTGAAAAATGCTATGAGTCTCTTGTCCTGCATCAGCATATCACCCAGACCAAAACCAGATGCATCAGACTCTATGATAAAGATCTTATCAAAGTTTGGCAGAGCCAAAACTGGAGTTGATATCATGGCTTGTTTCTTTTTTTTTTTTTTGAATTTTTTTGAATTGAATGTCAAATTTATTCAAACCAAAAAACCGTTGTTACAACGAGTGTTACATCATTTTAAGGGGAATTGAGAAAAACTTCTATTTACAAAGAGATAAAAGAAAGAAACGTATCCCAAAAACTCATCTTGAGGCAAACCATGCTTCCATACCTCCTTCATATATATTATCGCCCAAATTACGAATTGAAGTCAGTCGATTTCGAACTTGCTTGTCGATGCTTTGGATGATACTCTGGATTGGAGATGGAGATTCACCGTGACGGCGCTTGTTTCTTTTCCACCAGATCGTGTAGATAGTGAGCTGAAATAGATATCTAACTAGCCATAACCGGATTTTGTCTCGTGATTCATCCACTATCCAGTCAAGAATGAGTTCCCATTGATTCGTAGTGCCTTGTGTTAGCAGGTTCCGGGTAAGGTTTGCCCAGATTTCCTTCGAGTGTCTACATAAGAAAAGAGATGACTTCTAGTTTCGATAGGTTCTTGGCAAAACATACACGAGGTATTAGCTCCCGTATTCCATCTAGCCACTTTGTCCCCTGTCGCGAGACGGTTTTGAACTGCAAGCCACGCTACAAATGTGAATTTTGAAGTAGCGTATTGAAACCATATCCCCTGCCACCATTGTTTTACGGGTTGTGCTTCTCTAATCAGGTGCCATGTCTCCTTTGAGTTGAAAATCGGCCGAAAGATATCGTTTCTTCTTCTCCACAACACCACATCCTCTTCGTGACTCACTTCTCTTTGACGATGAGTTACGATTGCATCTTCGATCGCGTTCAATGTAGCAGAGCGGTGTCGTCTTCTTCGGTGGGAATTCAACACCCATTTGACTGATGAGTTGATGGGGATACCCAGATCGATGCAGCCTCGGATTCCCGTGATATCAATTAGACTGCCTAGTGTTGTCCAATTATCGTGCCAGAAGGATGTTGTCTCGCCGCTCAGAACCGTGACCTGAGTAAATGGCTTCGTTAGCTCTCGGAGTTTAAGAATCTTCTTCCACGTCCAGGAACTCAGCGATGATGAGTTTTTCACCGTCCAAATCGAACCTTTGCGAATTAAGTACCTCCGTATCCAATTGACCCATAGTGAGGAATGGCATGAAAGAATTCTCCATATTAATTTCATACAGCTCACCTTATTTGCCTCGGAGATAGGACGAAGTCCCAACCCGCCCTCTTCTCTTGGTTTACACACATCACTCCACGCGACTTTTGCTTTTTTCGAGTTTAATTCTGGTCCCAACCAGAGAAATGCCAAGCAGAGTTTGTTGATTTCATCAACACACGCTTTTGGTAGATGAAACGCAGAGATCCAGAAGTTTGTCAAGCTGTGTATTACCGAAGCTATAAGTTGTAAACGGCCTGCAAACGAGAGATATATGGATGTCCATCCACTTATGCGCCGTCGAATCTGTTCTAGAAGAGGATTATAGTCGTGAACCGTGATTCTTTTTGTTAGGAGTGGTAATCCCAAGTATCGCACTGGTAGCGTTCCTGAATCAAACGGGAATTGGTCCAGTATTGTTTCTTGTGCCTCAGCCGTAATCCCTGCCATATAAATTGTTGATTTCTCAAGGCTGATATTCAGTCCCGAGAACGCCGCGAATTCTCGAAAGACTCCAAGAATACCTTCTATTGAACTTTTATTTCCATCTGCAAATACTAGAAGGTCATCCGCAAAGCATAGGTGTGTGAGATTGAGCTTATGGCAGTTGGGATGGTATCCAATTATGCGAGATGAAGCTGCCTTGTCCAACATCTTGGAGAGTACATTCATACTAATCACAAAGAGGTAAGGTGATAGAGAACATCCTTGCCGCAAGCCCCTTTTACTTCGGAAGTACCCTGATAATTCCCCATTAATCTGAACCGAGAAGGATGATGTTGTGATGCATAGTTTGATCCAATGTATAAATTTCGCAGGAAGTTTCAGAGCCGATAATGTGGCTAGCAGAAAAGGCCATTGTACCAAATCGAAGGCTTTGGAAATGTCTATCTTGAGGGTACAGGGAGACGACATCGTATCTTTGTGGTAGTTCTTGACGAGCTCAGATGCTAGAAGGACGTTCTCCATCAGTAGGCAGTCCTTAACAAAGGTTGATTGGTTTGGTACTATAAACTTTGGGAGTAACCGTTTAAGTCTATTGGCAAGAATCTTTGAGATGACCTTGTATAGAACATTGCAACATGATATCGGGCGGTAGTCTTTCATCTCTAAGTAATCTGTTTTTTCCGGAATGAGGGATAGTATGGTTGAGTTAACTCCTTTGGGCAGGAAGCCTTTGTCAAAGAAGGATTGAATAGCGACGACGAAATCTTTCCCCATCACTGACCATGCTTGCTTATAGAACTCACTCGTATAACCATCTGGCCCTGGTGCTTTGTTCCCCGGCATTGCAAATACCACTCCCTTCACCTCTTCTTCTGTGACTGTTTTACATAATAGTTCTGCATCAATGTCGCTGCATTCAAAATCCAGCAGGTCATGAAGAGCCTCCTCCGAAATCCCTTGATAATCTTCCATCGTGAGGGATATAAACTCGTTGAAAAATCTCTCTGCTTCTTCCTTGATTTCGTTCTGAGATGCGGCAATGGTACCGTCCTATTTTTTAATTTCCCGGATTGAGTTTCGGATCTCTCGAATCCTTGCTGCCTGGTGGAAATGTATGTTATTACCGTCCCCTACTTTCAGCCAATGCACTTTCGACCTTTGACGTAGAAATTTTTCTTCGATCTCTGCTAGTTGCTGCCATTTTTCATAAGCTTTGCGTTCCTTTTCCATCGCTGCTCGGGATGGGGTTTGCATTGTCCTTATCTGATTTTCGCATAGTTCCTCGTGTGCTATCTTCGTTCTTTTTTGCAAATCTCCGAGTTGTTTTCTGCTTAACTCTCTCATCTGTGTTTTTAGCACCTTCAGTTTTTTTGAGAAACGAAACATCGCGGATGTGGAGTTGAACAAGACATTTGTATCGTTCCAGTAATCAGTCATCAATGGCAAGAATTCGGGGGCACTCCGCTACAGAGTTTGTAAACTTGAAAGGACATTTCACTCGATTTTTTTCAGCTTCAATCTGAATCCGACATCGCATGTGATCTGAGCATCCCCTTGATTCGAAAACACTGTAAGACTGTGGATAGGAGTCGTACCATGCGTCACTCATCAAGACGCGATCAAGTTTTTTACAGATCATACCTTCATCTCGTTTATTAGTCCATGTGTAGAGAGGACCGTGGTACTTCAGATCGAATATGGAGCTGTATCGGACTATTTCCTGGAAGTCTCTCATTCCCATCGGTATGCTTGGATTATCAGTGAAACCCGAGTGTTCCTCTCTATCTAATATTTCATTAAAATTGCCAAATATCAACCATGGCTTGTTTCTAAACAGTGGTGAATCCTGGTGACTTCGTAAATCTTCCCATAACTCTTTTCTTTCGTCAACGAAATTGGATGCGTATATGAAAGAACAGAAGAATTCTGTTTTCGAGCCTTCCAGGAGAATGGAACACGTGATTAGTTGACTGCTCTTAAAAAATGGTGTGACTCGAACCAGTGGAATCCACATAACCCATATCCTCCCCAGCCTGTTGAATTCATAGTTTGAGAGGAAGGACCAATCCTTAAAAATCTCCGTAGATATTCGCAAAGCTTTCCGTTCCGTCACCCTTGTTTCCAGCAGACATCCGAATTAAAAACCACTTTGCTTTACCCAATCCTTTACGATAGAATGTTTTGTAGTCTTGTTCAGCCCACGCATATTCCAAAAAAAACCTGACATTAATAATTTTTTTTCTTCGGGATCCTTTTGTTCAGAAAGCCTGGATTTGCATCCTTTAATTTTTGAGTAGCAGGGTCCTTCGGGATATCCTTGGATTTGCGATGCAGAGATTTGCGAACATGGATCTTCTCACTTTGAATTCATGCCGATGAATTGTCCTTTTCCATGTCTGCTGCGATCCCCTTATTAAAGCCGTGTTCATTTTCCTTCTCCACCTCTGTTGATTTCCCGACTCTATTTCCTCATCGGTCTTCTCCTCCATGAGGTCCTCTGTTTTTCCGTCATCTGCGTACCCATTATTTGCTTCCACATTGTTTGCGTTATCCGAGTCACTTAATGCTGCAAAGCGAGAGTGAGAGAGAATAGAGATTTGCCCGTATTCCAGCTCCTTCCTCGCCTTATCCGGGCTTCGACTGCCTTTTCCCGGAGTCACCATAGACCATTCACCCTCCTCTATGTCGTCTTGCAAGTTTTCTGACCGTCTTCTTGCTGGCTTTTTGTTTCTGATCCTCTGTCAGGTATCCGTGTAGCCTCTTGTGGCGACTTCTCTGGTTCCTCGGTTTTTTCCTTTTCCATAGTGTGATCTTTTGCCGTGGCCTTTTCTGATTGTGTCTCCTTCACCAAGCACACCGTAGCTAGATGTCCCCATTTTTGGCAAACAGAGCATAGAGTAGGCAGCCATGGATACGAGAATTCCACTTGTGTTTCCTTTCCTTTCGGTGAAGTAAACACCATCATCTTTGGCAATTCCTTTGTGAGGTCCGCTTTGACGAATATTTTTGCGATCTTGAAATCTTGACATTGAGCATTTTCGGTGTGGAGTCTCATTGGTTCACCAACAACATTAGTGATAAAGCTAAGCCCCTTCCATGAGAACATATCCATAGGTACATTTTTGAGTTGGACCCAAAGTGGAACTGATTTTACTTCCAGCATAGTCTCCTCTGTGTGCGGTGACCATTTCGACATTACCACCGGAACCTCTGCGAGATTCCACATTCCGCGTCGAAGCACTATGTTCCTTGTTATTGGATTCATGATCCTAAACTTAATTGTTGTTGGATTGATTACATAAACCTCGATCATTTGAGATTTATCACCCAAAACCCAAATTTTGTTGACAATCGCATGAACCTTTGCCACATGTGGAGCAGTCGCTAGAAACCTTCCGATTACAAAATCTTCCCACAACGGAGACGCGTCTTTGAAAACTTCTTCTGGAACCATGACTGAACCAATTCCATCCTGCATCGAGATATCGAGTTCGTACTTTCTGAGAGACTTTTTTGCTTAAACAACGTTTGACCACGATACCATTGGAACTATTGTTTCTGACTTAGAGGACTGGAATGAGTCCCCTACTTTCGCCGGCGAGGCTGTCTCCTCCATCGGAGGCGGAGAGCGACGGCGGCGCGCTGCCTTGAAGCGGATGAAAGTAAAACCCTAATCTCCCTCAAAATCCCCCTCAGAGCTAAACGCACCATTTTTTCTTTAGGGTTTATATTCCCTCATGGCTTGTTTCAGTTGATCAAAAGCTTATTGTGCTTCCCCATACCACTGAAATTGATATTTCTTCAATAACTGAGTAAGATATTAAGCCAAAATACCATAGCCTTTAACAAAGCGCCGATAATAACCGGTTAAACCCAAAAATCCTCGCAATTGTTTAACATATTTTGGAGTTGGCCATTTCCTCATAGACTCAGTCTTAGACGTATCAGTAGCAAGTCCTGCTTATGAAATGATGTGACCTAAATAATCAACTTGAAGTTGACCAAATAAGCACTTCTTCCTATTGGCATATAACTGTTGTTCAGCCAAAATTTTCAACACAACAACCAAAAGCTCCTGATGGTCTTGAATAGAGGAACTGTATATCAAAATATCATAAAAAACACCAACACAAACTTTCTGAGATACTTACGAAACAACTCATTCATCAAGAACTAAAGGTTGTATGAGCATTAGTTAAACCAAAAGGCATAACTAGGAATTCATAGTGGCATTCATGACATATGAAAGCTGTTTTCTCAATGTCCGACTCCTTCATTCGAATATGATGATAACCATATCGAAGATCAAGCTTGGAGAACACTCTCGCACCATGCAGTTCATCCAGAAGTTGATCAATCATCGTAATAGGATACTTGTCAGGAACAGTAACACGGTTTATTGCTCTGTAATCCACACAAAAGCGCCAACTCTTGTCTTTCTTCTTCACCAATAAGATAAGGCTAGAGAAATGGCTTTTGCTTGGCCTGATTACTCCACTTGACAGCATCTATGTTACTAAGGTTTCCATAGCTTCCTTATGTGCATGTGGATAACGATACGGTCTCACACTTATAGCCTTAACACCAGATTTTACTGTAATAGCATGTTCACGATTCCTAAAAGGGTAAACCAGTAGGAATCGAAAAAACTTTCTTGTAATCCTCCAACACCGCTTCAATCTCCAGAGGAATCTGCATATTATGACCCTCATGCACCTGCTGAGAGTTAAATGTAATAGAGACTCCTTTGGTATGAATCGTAGGGTCCGGAGATATATACTTAAGAGATAACTTCTGAGAATGTAACTCTGGATCACCCGCTAGTGTCACCATTCTGCCATGTCATGCTGACAGTTTCCCAAAATTCTCAACCACTGCACTCCTAAAACAATATCCACTATGCCCAATTCTAATGAAATAAAATAAGAGGTGAAACTCAAACCCTGCAGTTCAAACTCCACATCCTTACACACTCCCATTCCTTGCACTATTACTCCAGGACCAAGAATAATTTGCAGCGTCAAATATTTGTGAACATGAAGTCTTGCTTTTTGAATAACAGAATGAGTCACAAAATTGTGAGTGGTTCCACTGTCTATCAAAATAATGACAGAAGTTTTCCCCATCATGCCTCTGATTTTAGTTGTCGTTGGAGAATCAATCCCTAAAAATGCATTCAAAGATAACTCCATCATTTGAGTCACTACTTCCTCATGTGCACCTTCATCCTCACTATCACTTCCACACATTTCCAGAATCTCCATCTCGAAGCCATTTGCAACAGTTAAAAGCTGTAATTCTGCATTAGCACAAAGATGAGTCATAGACCACTTCTCATCACATGTGAAACAAAGTTTGTTGCGTTTCTTATAGGCTAACTGGGCTTATGTTAAATGCAGTCTAGGAGAATATTTTGATACATTTTTCCATGCTTCCAACAACTTAGGCTGCTCAGTACCCTTAGTGTCCTGACCAGACGTAATCTAATGAGAGACATAACCAGAAGAAGGCTTGAAAGGTGTATGATAGAATATTTTGGCCCTTGTTGGTTAGTGTAATTGCCAGCTCCCACCACCTGACAAAATTTGCTTGATTCCATCTTAACCACTGCTGCAATATGATTTCTCAAACCTTTAGGCTCCTTCATCTTGATAACCTCTTGCATTGCTGGATTCAAACCCATACAAAACTTTTTCACCCAATTCTGCTCATCAATACCCGAAACTTGAGCCACCAATTCCTCAAATTCACTTATGTAGGCCTGAATAGAACCAGTTTGCTTCAGATTACATAAACGGATGCCCGGTTCTTCATCACTAGATTCTGGAACACAAGCTAGTAGTCTTTGTTTAAACTGCGCCCAACTGAGAAACGGTTCCCTTTATAAATTTTCCCTTTATAATTGATTTCTAATCCTAATTGGCAAAGTTACTAAATAAAAAAAAAGAAAAATTAAAAATGTAAATTAATCATAAAAGCCAAATTTTTTTGGTTTTTTAAAGAAAAAATAAAAAATTGGAAAATTCTATAACCAAATCCTAATTTTTAAAGGTAAAGTTACTAAAAAAAAAAGAAAATAAAATCTTATTATATAAAGTTGAATGTTTCAAAGTTGGTAACTTGACACGTGTCAAATTAATTGTCAGATTTTGACATTTGTAAGAAAAAATCTCACTAGATTTTGCCGCATAATATTAACAATATAAAGAAAATTTATAATTGATTCCTAATTTTAATCGGTAAAATTACTAAATAAAAAGGAACGATAGAAAATGTAAATTGATCCTAAAAGCCAAAATTAATTTTAAAAAAGGAAAAAAAAATGGAAACTTGTATAACCAATTCCTAATTTTGAAAGATAAAGTTACTAAACAAAAAAATAGAAAATTAATATTTATCTTAAAAGGCAAAGTTAATAAAAATAATAATAAAAAAAAATCTTCTTGTTCTGTATGGAAAAATAAACATATGAGTGTTCAAATAATACAAAAAATCTCGTTCGAATAAGAATATAAAAAAATAAATTTTTGGAAATATGTGACAAAATTTAATTAAAAAATATAATCAAAATAGTATAATCAAACTGGATAAATAATTGTTAGGTTTTTCTTTAGGTAATTCTCAAGCTTATACTCTATCCGTTCCTAATAGATTGATGTTTTGGGTTTTTCACACTTATTAAGAAACAATTAATACTTACTTTTACTAATTATTTTTGTTTGTTTTTTAATTGATTTAGTGTTCCCAATATTGTGTTAATACTATTTCACACTTTTCAATAAAATTCCACATCTTTGATACTCTTACAACCAATAAAAATTAAATAATTCTATGATTTACAAATGAAATACATTAAATACTCCTAAAACATCAATATTTTAGGAACAATAATAAAATCAAAAACATCAATCTATTAGGAACGGAAGGAGTATTATTTATTTTCACGGAATATCTAATTTTGTTTTCTAGTTTTTCGATTGTAGTTTTTTTTTCACAGGTTCTAAAATATTTAACTACAAATCCGCGTATATGCGGGTCCTAATCTATTGGTATATAAAGTGAAACAGAAAACTCACTAAATGAAAAAGAGTCTTTTATTATTCCAGCTCGGCTTCGTTGACTGCTCCAGTCAACACTTCTCTTCCTACGTTTCTGCTTCTTCTCCTGCAGAAACCTTCTTCTTTCTATAATAGACTTGTAATGGCTTATCAGAAGCTCAATTATATCCCAACTTTTATAATTTATTAATTTTGATATGCAACCAGTGATATAATTGATCTTCAACTTTTATCTGAGGTAAAAAAAAAAGTTGAAGCTTTCATAATCTTTGAAATGTTGATAGTGCTATTTCATTTCCCTGATGTGTATCAAATTCTTGTTCCAATTTGATAAAGGAATTGATATTTCTCCTGTCAGGGTTATCAAAGGCGAAGCTGCTATGATGTTAAAAATTGCCACATATATTACTACCATATTGAACTTCACACCGTCGAGGGATTTCGATCATTTAGTTGGAATGGAAGCTCATATATCAAAGATGAATTCTTTGTTATGTATGGAATCTAATGAAGTGAGGGTCGTAGGGATATGGGGTCCTGCAGGAATTGGCAAAACCACAATTGCTAGAGCGTTATACAACCGAGCTTCCGGCGACTTTCAGCTTAGTGTTTTTATGGAGAATGTCAAGGGAAGTTATAGCAGAAATGAGCTTGACAGCTACATCTCGAAGTTGCGGTTGCAAGAACAGTTCCTTTCTGAAATCCTCAACCTCAAGGATATGAGGATAAATCATTTAGGTGTGGCAGAGGAGAGGCTAAAATCCTGGAAAGTGCTTATCGTTCTTGATGATGTCGATAAACTAGAGCAACTAGAAGCCTTAGCAAATGAAACTCGGTGGTTTGGTGCTGGAAGTAGGATTATAGTGACCACTGAGCACAAATACCTTTTTGAGGCGCATAGTGTCAAGCATATTTATGAGGTAAATTTTCCGTCTCGCGATGAAGCTCTACAAATCTTTTGTCAATCGGCCTTCAAACCCGATTCTCCGCGGGAAGGATTCATGGAGCTTGCAGTTGAAGTTACAAAAGTCTATAATCATCTTCCATTAGGACTATGTGTTTTAGGCTCATCATTGCGAGGTAAAAAAATAAGTGCGTGGACACATGAACTACGTGACATAAAAGCAAGTCTTCCTGTCGACATTGAGAAGATATTAAAAGTCGGCTACAATAGCTTAGGTAATGATGATAAATATAAAACTATATTTCTCCATATCGCGTGTTTATTCGATGGTGAAAGAGAGGATCGGGTAATTCAGCTTCTTGATAATAGTAATTGTGACATTAAATATGGACTTGGTGTCCTTGTCGAAAGAGCGCTTGTATATATATCAAGCGACAAACGTATCAAGATGCACCATTTGCTACGAAATATGGGCAGAAAGATAGTTCGTAAACAATCTGAAAACGAGCCTGGGAAACGTCAATTCCTTATAGATGCTCAGGAGATTTACGACGTTCTTTCTGATAATACTGTAAGTCCATATATGACTATGTGTAGACGATCCCAATCTTCAATATTCAATTGAAGATTGGGATCGTCTTCATAAGTTGAAAATGATTGGTTGTGGAAACGTTACAGAGTTCCCGCGTCTTTCGTATACTGTCTCTAAGCTCTATCTTGATTCATCGGGAATAAAAGAAGTTCCTTCGTGGATCTCGGATCTCTATGGGCTCAAAACGTTGTCCATGGCATTCTGCACAGAGCTGCAAGAGATCTCGCCAAAGATTTGCGAGTTAGGAATGTAAGTTTATCCTTAATGATTACATACTTGTAATCTATCCCATAATCTCCCCTA
>PKML01050169.1:5412-30889 GCA_002933935.1 Eutrema yunnanense
GACCCACGGTGGAATTCTCCCTTCGGCTAACTTTCTTTGTTTCTCTCGGGAATCCTTAGTCTCTTGGCTAAAATCCCCTTTTTGGTGTGTGGAATTTCGTGGTGTGTGATGTATGGTGTATGGTGTTGTGTTCCCTTCTAGGCCACGAAATTGCCTCTATATATAAGGGGTCTAGGGTCACATTCCATCCATTGCAACCCTTCATTCGCCCCTCTTCTCGTTTAATCTCCACCATTGATTCCTTCAACGGTCTAGATCGCACCTGTTGGTCCCACGGCGGTTACTCAACCATATCCACCCTTTGGTTGAGCAACCCTAACCGCCTCCGACCCACAACTACCTCAGTCCCACCTAGCTCGTTACTTAGCTGTCAGTCCGCCCAGCTGGGTCAGTACTCGATCAGCTTATCGAGCTAGGTTGAGCTGCCGGTCAGCTTGTACAGCTTGTTCAGCTAGTAGCTCAGCTACTTCAGCTCGTTCAGCTAGTTTAGCTCGACTACTTCCTCCCATATTGCCCGGTTTAGTCATTTGGTCCGTTTCTCGGCCTTGACTAAGCCTTCTCCGATCCTTCTGGGCATTCCCTTAACCCAAAACAAATCGGCCCGGTGTAACATCGCGGGATGGGGATGTTACAAGTCTCCCCCAGTTAAATGGAATTCGTCCTCGAATTCGGTGGTGGGTAGCGTTTGCGGGATGGGGATGTTACAAGTCTCCCCCACTTAAATGGAATTCGTCCTCGAATTCGATGGTGGGTAGAATCTTGTTTCCCTTGACCTTGGTCCATCAAGACTTAATCGCATTTCCAGATTCTAGTCTATCTTTGGACTCGATCTATCTTTTCGATCTTAGTCACTCTCGACTAGATCTTACCTGATCTTCGTCCTTTTCGGACTTGATCATGTTCTCCCGATCTTAACCAATTCCTGGCTAGATCCTTTCCCGATCTTTGTCCTTCCTGGACTTGATCATAATTTCCTCAATCTTAGTCTCATACGAGCTAAGTTGGTTCCTTATCCGTTGCAACACTGCCCGTAAATGATCTTGATGTGATTCCCGTTCTTTTGAGTATATGAGTATATTATCTATGAAGATGATAACATATTCATCAACACAATCACGGAATATCCCGTTCATCATTGTCATAGAATCCGCAGGTGCAATCGTTAAGCCAAATGGCATGACCATGAATTCATAATGGCCATATCTAGTTCGGAATGCCGTCTTCCGCACATCCGAAGGCTCTATGGGAATCTGGTGATATCCCGAAGCCAAGTCCACTTTTGAGAACCAGGTAGCTCCTTTTAGCTGATCTAGCAATTCATCTACCCGGGATAAAGGGTACTTGTTCTCAACAGTCACCCGGTTCAATCCCCGATAATCAATGCACAGCCTGAAGCTCCCGTCCTTCTTTTTGACAAACAGAACCGGTGCACCCCAAGGTGAACTTCTCGGTCTGATGAATCCATTTTCCAACAGCTCTTCCAGCTGTTTCTTTAGCTCGGCCATTTCCGCCGGAGCCATCCGATATGGTGCCTTCGAGAGTGGCGCAGTTCCAGGTTTGAGTTTTATTGTGAATGGATCCGACCTGTCACGGGGTAAACCTGTTAAGGCTCGGAACACATCCGCAAATTCTCTCACCGCCGGAATGTCCTTTATCTCGGCACCTTCCCCCCCCCACTTCTGTCGTGGTGAGGGTGGCTAGGTAAGCCTCGCAACCTTTTTCCAGGCATCTTCCTGGCTTGGATTGCCGAGACCACCAAGCTTCCCGAGGTCGGTCGAATTCCCTTGGAATTCCAACGCCCCCTCTTCCTGCTTAAACCGCACCAGCCCCCGGTGACAGTGTAGCGCTGCTTTGTATTTTCCTAGCCAATCCATTTTTTTCCTAGCCACTCCATTCTCAAAATCACTTCATGATTCTTGAGTTGAACTATGACTAAATCGACTGGTAGGCTTAATCATCCAATCGTAGTCTACTTCTGACTAGATTGCCCGATTTTTGATCTAACTCCGAGTAGATCTTATTTCTATTATGATTTTGATCTTATGACTTTTGTGAGCAATGTTTTGGTTCACGGGCACACTTTGGGAAACTCTTTTCATTCCCAAACATGTTTCCCGGTATCACCTCAATTCCCCTCTAGTCGGGATATTTAGCATAATTCGATCTTTATTCTCTCGATCCATCTCTGAATCTTTAATTATGCTTATACCTTTCGACTCTTGTGAGCAATCTTTTGGTTCACAGACAAACTTTGGCGAACGCTTTCCCGTTCCCAAACATGTTTGCTGATCTCGCCTCAATCCTCATCTAGTCTGGGTACTTTGCATAATTAATCCCAATCTTAGTCTCATCCTGACTAGATTGCCTGATCAAAGCCAATCCCGACTTGATCATAATCCGACCCTGGTCCATTTTGGACTCGATCGAATTCCCCCAATCTTAGTCTTCTTGCTAAGTTGGATTCCCAATCATAGTCTATTCCCGACTAGATTGTCCTTTCCATGATCTTGTTCAAACTCCGAATAGATCATATTCCCCCAATCTTAGTCTTCCCGCTAAGTTGGATTCCCAATCATCACTGGGACGTCACGGACTGTTCCTAACGAGAACATGACCTGACCGCCCGCAGCATTGACTATCCCATAGTCTTTTCCTGGTTCTCTTCGGAACCTGCCCTTTCCCAGCATTTCCGGACTCACAAAACTATGTGTAGCCCCGGAATCAAATAAGGCATGTGTGGCAATACCACCTATTTCCAAGGTCCTTACACATTCCCCGAATGCTAAGTCCCTTCTTTTTCCATGATCTTGGTCCATTTCCGAATTGATCATATTTTTATTATGCTTTTAATCTTCTGACTTTTATGAGCAATCTCTTGGTTCACGGACACACTCTGGCGAACGCTTCCCGTTCCCAAACATGTTTGCCGGTCTTACCTCAATTCCCATCTAGTCGTGATACTTAGCATAATTCCTTTGGTCCATCCTGGATCCTTGTTTTATTGAACTCGATCCTTGTACTAGTCACGCATACCCATCTTTGTTACCGGTGATAATATCTTGGCCCATAGATCTGCCTTAGCAAACCTTTTCCCAGGTTTCTAAGTGCTTGTCTTTCCCGCCTCAATCTCCCGTTCAGTCAGATTTTTCTACCGTGATCTAGTTACCTCGATCTTGGTTCATTCCCGACCATTCTTGGTCTCTTTTAACGGTTACTACCGTTTCCAAGTTCTGATCACAGTCTTTCCGACTTGACCAAACTTTCCCCCAGTCCATCCGACTGGTGCATAATCTGTTTCCAATGCTTACCGATCCCGTTTGTCACTCTTGACTAGGATCCGGTCTCACTTGAACAGATTATTCGATAACTATATCTCAGGACCGGAACGTTACAAGTTCTCCCCCACTTAAATAGAATTCGTCCTTGAATTCGGTGGTCGGTAGAATCTTGTTTCGGTCCCTTTCCCCTTATCATTTCCCACTCCGAATAGACTACATCGCATACACCTTTTACGTTTTGTGGTTCTTGCCATTGGGTAGTAATTCTTGGTTCAGCCGATACGCCCTGGTAAACTTTCCCCGTTTCCAAGCACATATCCCATCTTACCTCAACTCCCATTTGGCTCACCTACGATAAGATTTTTGGTTTACCGACTTAGTCTTTCGAGTGATTTTAGCTTGGACTTATACTTGTCCCTTGCTATTCAAGATCCCAGATCGCGGTTACAACTTGAACCCGATCCTACTCATGACTTTAACCCATCATTCATAGCAGCTAACACGTCCGAGAAGTGTCTTGATCATTGAGCGAGGCTTGGCGAGAACACTAGACTCCCAAGTACCCGTCTCAATCAATCTCAACTTTCGAACCGTATTTTTCGCCCATGTTATGATCGAGTTATAGTCATTATTGCTTTCCCGACTATTCATGTAGTCAGTTGCGGAACATGTGTCCGCTTTCCTGAGCATCTATCCTTCCCATGGATCGAGCATGCTCTGATACCAACTTGAAACACCCCGTCCCGGCCTTCCTAGGCCGCGGACGACGCGTTCCCAGTTCGGGCCGTTACCTGGCCGAACCTCCTGGTTTTTATCCATTTCTAAACCAAATATCTCCTTAGGAGGTTTTCTTACAAATCTATCTTAAGGCTATCCTTAGCCGTTTTAAGCCTAGATCGGGTTTAACCTCTATTTAATACGCAGCGGAATTTATTCTTTCTAAACCTTTCTTTTCTTTCCCTTGATTTCCATTTCTATCGAGTACTTGGCCAGTCCAATAATTTTTACCTTACGGAAAGCGCCCATACACTTCCGCCTCGGCTTGTAGGCTAACCTTGCCTTTGGAAAGTCCCCATAAACTTCCCTTCGGCTTGCCTTCGGAAAGTTCCCATAAACTTCCCTTCGGCTTACAGAATAATCATAGACTTGGTCCAAGCGTTCGCTAGCTTATGCATTCCATTTCCTTTAATTACTTAGACTAATCCATTTCAACCTAGGCAAGTTACTATCCGTTCGTTCCAAGGAAGTATACTTACCCATTCTCATATCCGCGACTCGGTTGATCCTTGGTCCGCGTTTGGTTGATCCAATCAGTCTGTGTGTCCTCCTTTTCTAAGTCGCGCCTTTGCTGAATCTCACTCATTCCTTTTCTTCTAGGCCGTGAGTAAACTCTCCCCCGCGGTACTTAGTCATTCAACCAACCATCCCCACATGGCTAAGTAACCGTTAGAGAGCCCTTTAATCTGGCCCGACAATCCGCGCATATCCATTCCCGGCTCATGCACCCTTTGCCGTGACCAGTCTCTTCCCTCGGCTGGGCCGCCGAGTTTTCCCCTTTTCCCGTGGATCATATCCGGATCCGTAATCCGTTGATCGCACCTCTTCCCTTTGCACCTTTTCGTTTCGCACCTTTTCACTTCGCACCTTTTCACTTCGCACCTTTTCACTTCGCACCTTTCCAGTTTTCTGGTGGTGCGTGCCTTAGGCGAGTACCTCTCTTTCTTACCGAGAGTTCTCCCTTGGGCGTGTTTTGTTTCCACACTTATCGATTTTAGCCGGATCGGTTTCTCCCTCGGAAATCAACTTAGCCGGCTAGAATTATCCCCGAGAATCTATTCTGGCCGAACCCAGAATTTCCTCGGAACCCACCTTAGCCGGGCTGAATTCTCCCCGGAAATCTATATTAGCCGATACAGAATTCTCCCCGAGAATCTGCCTTAGCCGATACAGAATTCTCCCCGAGAATCTGCCTTAGCCGATACAGAATTCTCCCCGAGAATCTGACTTAGCCGATACAGAATTTCCCTTGGGAAAGATATCTTAGCCGAACCGAATCTCCCCGTTTCAAGTCTAGCCGAGCCTTGTTGGATTCTTCCGATCCCCAAGTCACATGCCTATGACCCACGGTGGAATTCTCCCTTCGGCTAACTTTCTTTGTTTCTCTCGGGAATCCTTAGTCTCTTGGCTAAAATCCCCTTTTTGGTGTGTGGAATTTCGTGGTGTGTGATGTATGGTGTATGGTGTTGTGTTCCCTTCTAGGCCACGAAATTGCCTCTATATATAAGGGGTCTAGGGTCACATTCCATCCATTGCAACCCTTCATTCGCCCCTCTTCTCGTTTAATCTCCACCATTGATTCCTTCAACGGTCTAGATCGCACCTGTTGGTCCCACGGCGGTTACTCAACCATATCCACCCTTTGGTTGAGCAACCCTAACCGCCTCCGACCCACAACTACCTCAGTCCCACCTAGCTCGTTACTTAGCTGTCAGTCCGCCCAGCTGGGTCAGTACTCGATCAGCTTATCGAGCTAGGTTGAGCTGCCGGTCAGCTTGTACAGCTTGTTCAGCTAGTAGCTCAGCTACTTCAGCTCGTTCAGCTAGTTTAGCTCGACTACTTCCTCCCATATTGCCCGGTTTAGTCATTTGGTCCGTTTCTCGGCCTTGACTAAGCCTTCTCCGATCCTTCTGGGCATTCCCTTAACCCAAAACAAATCGGCCTGGTGTAACATCGCGGGATGGGGATGTTACAAAAATTAGCATATCATCCGCAAAGCTCAAATGCGTAACTTGAAGGTCCCGACACATGGGATGGAAACCAATCAGTCCCGCATTCGCTGCTTTATTTAACATGAGCGAGAGGACATTAATAGCAATCACGAACAAATATGGTGAGAGTGAGCATCCTTGTCGTAGACCGCGAGAAGCCGTGAAAAACCCCTCAAGATCCCCATTTACGCAAACTGAAAATGCCGCTGTCGAAATGCAACTTCGTATCCACATGATAAAAATTTCCGGCAATCCCATCGCTCGGAGTGTAGGGATAATAAAGTCCCAGCTAACTGTATCAAATGTCTTTGCTATATCCAGCTTTAGCGCAGTACGAGGAGTGATGGAGTCCTTGTGGTAATCCTTTACTAGCTCAGTCGCGAGAAGTACATTTTCAAGCAGTAACCGGCCTTTTATAAACGCACTTTGGTTGGGTACCATGCCTTCAGGAAGGACGAAATTAAGTCGATTTGCGATGATTTTCGAAATGGCTTTGTAGATCATGTTGCAACATGCAACATGCAACATGAAATGATTAACGGCTTCGTATTTGATATCACTTAGCTCAGTTAATGTCACACCGTCAGCATTTATCAACCTCTTGATAGAGTTTTTGGCCTTCCGAGATTGTGTTGTGCGATGATAAAACGTGGTGCTCTTATCCCCAAAGCGGAGCCAAATGATTCGCGATTTCTGTCCAAAGAACTGTTCCTCAATCCCAACATAGTGTTTCTAGTTTTCCGATGCTTCCGTAGCGGCGGCTATGTTTTCTGAAGTAGGGGAGAGAAGAGCACAATTTTGTTTTTCACAGAGCAGATCGTACGCTTCTTTCGTTTTTGCTGTGATATCTCCATATCTGTCCTTGTTTAGAGCTCGAAGAAGCAACTTTAGAGTCTTGAGCTTCCGATGGAATCGATGAAGAGCTGAACGGGAATGGAAAAGAGGCGTCGATCCTGCCCATACCCGGGAGACAATCTCGAGGAATTTCGGGTGGTCCACGAGGAGGTTAAAGAACTGGAATTGTCAACGTTTCTCTGTAGCGTTGCTATCTAGCCCGACGAGACATCGAGCATGGTCCGAAATCCCATTCGTCTCGAATGCTGCAAAATAGAGGGGGTATTTAGAGCACCAAGCGCTGTTGACAAGTACTCTATCTAGTTTCTTCCCGATAGGGCCAGTTTCTCTCTGGTTCCACCATGTGTATTGAGGACCTACAAACCCTAGATCCAGGAGCTCGCATTCAGAGATGAGCATTTGGAAATCCCGCATCCCCGCCTGGTCCGAGAGAGATTCAAGTGCTCTCGAGTGTTCATGGGAAGCCAAAATTTCATTAAAATCACCAAACACAAGCCACAGAGTGTCCGCATGAACCAGGGAATCGCGAATCTGCTGGAGTTCGGCCCAAAGAATTGCTCGCTCGCGGCGGAAGTTTGATGCGTAAATACAGGAGCAGATAAATTTTCCGCCCGATAATCCAGTAACAGAGACCGTGATGACTTGCGGACTCTTAAAAAGAGGAGAGACTTGGACTGCATCAGACCAAACGAACCAGATACGACCCAAACGATGGTAGTCGTAATTGGTTATAGCATTCCAACCCGGAAAAACGATGTCAATAATAGAAGGACAATTTGCTTCTTGAACTTGAGTTTCGAGAAGACAACTATTTAAACCCATTTAGACCCATTTAAACCTATTTATAATTATATGTGTGTTTTTCATTATACATTTATAAATACTTTTGTTGTAAATGATATATATGTTTTAATTATCTTGTTTAACACATGAAAAAAAAATTCATATACGTTCTATGAAAATCTGAGTACGGGTGAAACTCTTTCGGTCAAAAATAGCAAAGCACTTGCTACATATATCCAGTTACAACGGTTTTTTTTATCATTGAATCGTATCAATTAGTGACTGGCAATTTGTCACTATATCGTGACAAATTTAAACTTAATATTTTGTTACAAATTTGTCACAACGTTGCTACACCACATGTTGTCACAATTATGTCACAATTGTTACGTTATATATTTTCGTCACACTTATGTCACTATTTATTACATATATTGGCTACGAATTAAGACTGTCACAATATTGTGACAAAACAACTACTAATTTTTGACATATAAATTTGGTCATAATATTGTCCTTAATATGTCACAAATTTGTGACGAATAATTTATGTCAAAAAATTTCGTCATAGTAATTCATTTTTTTGTAGTGATAGCCTCACTTTCATTCTCTTAGAAACGGACTCATTTCATACTCATTAGGTGATCTGCCATAAGTTTTGGTTTTAGAAGCATCATGTAGTACTTTACGAATCTCTCAAAACTATGGAATCATTAAAAGCCTATGCTTAACCTTATCACACACATGTAGGCTACATGATGTAGCATTGTTTATCATCTTAGGAACTGAGTAGAGACATAGTCTCACAGTGCTTTGTTCTTAATCAACTTGATTTTGTTTTCCCTTTGAACCTAGGTCTTGGGATCTCCAATCACTTAGGTGGGTGTCCATCAGGCGTAATCTTTTGTTATATGCTTTAAACCCTTTCCTCTTGATAATTTATCAACTTGATCTCGCAGCAGACTTTTAGTAAAAGAATTTGCTAAGTTTTCAGCTGACTTTATGTATTATATCGTGAGTACACATGTCGGGTTAATTGTCTAATGGTCTTATGTCGCCTTCTAATATGACGAGTTTTACCATTGTACAATTTATTTAGTGCCCGAGATATAGATGATTGACTATCACATTGTACACGTAATGCTGGCACTGGTTTTTCCCACATCGGAATATCTTCCAAGAAGTTCCGAAGCCACTCAGCTTCTTCTGCAGCTTTATCTAAAGCTATGAACTATGACTCCATGGTTGATCTAGTCAGGAGAGTTTGTTTGGAAGATTTCCATGTACTGCTGCACCACCAAGCGTAAAGACATATCCACTTGTTGATTTCGAGTTTTTGGAATATGAAATCCAGTTGGCATCACTATAGCCTTCTAAAACTGCATGTTCTTTACCATAGTGCAGCCCATAACTTTTGGTGTATCGAAGATAGTTCCATACTCTAGATATGGCCTTCCAATGAGTATGACCCGGATTGCTCGTATAACGATTTAGTACGTTTATTGAGTGCGCTAGATCCGGTCTAGTACATTTTTTCAAATACATAAGACTTTCGATCACTCTTGCATATTCCACTTGTGACACTGGTTTACCTGAGTTTTTCGTCAAGTGAAGATGAGGGCCAAAATGAGTTTTTTGCAGTTCCATTTGAGTAGTTCTTAAACCGCTCAAGGATCTTTTCAGCATAATGATCTTGAGACAAGATTAGTCCATCAGAGTGTCTGATAATTTTAATCCCTAAGATTACATCGGCTAATCCCATAATTTTCAAGACTAGTCCATCAAATTTTAATCCCTAAGATTACATCGGCTAATCCCATGTCTTTCATATCAACATTGCTACTTAACAAGTTTTTCGTTTGACTGATCATGTCTTTATTGCTTCCAATAATGAGCTGACGTCGTCAACGTACAAGCAGAACAAAACATATCCGTGCGGAGTACTTTTGATGTATATGCACTTATCACATTCATTAATGCTGAAACCATTTGACATCATTACATTGTCAAATTTTTTGTGCCATTGTTTCAGAGCTTGTTTAAGTCGATACAATGATTTCACAAGTCGACAAACTTTGTGTTCTTCTCATGGGACAACAAACCCTTCGGGTTGTTTGATATAAATCTCATCTTCTAAATCACGGTTTAGAAAGGCAGTTATTAAATCCATTTAATGAATATCTAGATCTCTTAATGCTGTGATTCCTATCATCATTCTGATTGAAGTTATTCTCGTTACCGGAGAATATGTGTCAAATAAATTCCCGTTTGTCGTAAATCTTGCACCACAAGCCTAGCTTTGTACTTATTGATTGACCCATCGCCTTTCAATTTAGTTTTTAAAATCCATTTTCACCCTAGGGTTTTAAACCCTTGTGGTAAATCAGTAATCTCATAAGTATGGTTTTGTCTGATTGAGTTCATCTCACTATTAAAGGCTTCCTTCCAAAAAGGAGCGTCTGGTGTAGACATTGCTTCTTTGAAGGTTCTTGGTTCATTTTATGCAAGAAAAGCTACTAAAAACACATAACCAAATGTCATTTCCTTACGAGATCTTTTACTTCGTGTAGGTTCTGATTCTTCTTCTTCGTCATTAATAGTCGTGCATGAACTGCTTGCTTCGTTTCTAGAAGTGCAAGCATCTCGTTGATCACGAGTTCGTTTATTACTTTCTCTATCCTTGCATGGGAACATATTTTCAAAAAATGAAGCATTCTTTGACTCTATTATGGTGTTCACATGAATATATGGTATATTTGACTTATTTACCAGAAATCGATAGGCACTGCTATTATGCGCGTATCCGATGAAAATATAATCTACCGTCTTAGGTCCGATTGTTACCTTTTTCGGAGGTGGAACTGCAACTTTTTCCAGGCACCCCCCACACTTTCATGTATTTGTACGAAGGTACATTACCTTTCCAAAGTTCATATGGAGTTTTTCCAATTACTTTGTGCGGTGTTTTTTTCAAGATGTAATTTGTGGTAAGCACAGCTTCCTCCCCCCCCCCCCCCACATGTTTTGGGCTATCCCAGATTTATGTAACATTGCATACATCATTTCCTTAATAGTTCGGTTCTTTATTTCTGCAACTCCGTTGGATTCCAGTGAGTAAAGAGCGATAGTTTGATGAATAATGCCATGTTACCGACATAACGCATTAAAAGGTTCATCATATTCCCCTCCTCTATCACTGCGAACTATCTTGATAGTTTTATCAAGTTGGTTTTCTACTTCCAACGTGTATTCTTTGAATTTCCAAAGCTTCATCCTTACTGCGTAGTAAATATATGTAGCCGTATCTTGTGCAATCATATATGAAGGTCACGAAATACTTTTTCCCACCTCTAGTTTGCATAGATTTGAAGTCACACAAGTCCGTATGAATTAAAGCTAGAGGTTCTATTGTTCTTTCTACGTTTGGTGATGGTGTTTTAGTGAGTTTAGCTTGAACTTAAACTTCACATTTATTTTTGCTTATTTTGTGTTTTGGAATCAAATTCATGTTAATCAATCTACTCATAGACTTGAAGATAACATGTCATAAGCGTTCGTTCCATATATTAAAAGACTCAACAAAATAAGCAACCGGTTTCTTATTATTATTATTCTTCGAGGTGGAAGCCTCTGTTACATCATTGTTATGAATAATAGCTTCAACATACATTTTAAACAAACCATCACAAACAAACCCCGTACCCAAATACATACCATGTTTAGATAGCACATGTTTATCTGCATCTAACATAACAATGAACCCATGCTTGCTTAGGAGAGAACCAGAGATCAAATTCTTGCGCATGTCGGACACGTGGACAACATTCGTCAGGATGACCTCACGTTCAGAGGTAAGCTTCAAAACAACCTTCTCGTAACCTTCGATCTTTGAGGTGGCAGAATTCCCCATGAAGAGTTTTTCATCACTCTTGTTCTTCGTGTAGGCAGAGAACATCGACATATCCAAACATATGGGCCTGGTTGCACCAGTATCGAACCACCAAGTCTTTGGATGGCTTTCTCCCACATTGGCATTAGTGACAACTACGCACGTGTCTGGTTCTGCAAGATTTGCTTCGTTCCTGCCTTCATTTCTCCTTGGAGCTTTTTTGATGCGGCACTCAAAGGATTTGTGGCCCGTTTTGCCATAATTGTGACAGGTTCCTGTGAACTTCTGCGAGCTCTCACCACCAACTTCTTCTTTTTGAACTTCTGCGAGTTCTATGGTGGCACTTTTCCTTTCCCTTTGTCTTGGCGCCCCTTGTTTTGCCATTTTTCTTGCGTATTGTTTTGGTGCTCCACCATATTCGGGTTGGGTTTGCAAATTTGTACACCTACTCCAATTTATATCATGTTCGCTGACTCTATACGGAGCCGCATGATCAAGTTTTCGAGACTCATCCACTTCCTCTTCAGCTTAAGGTAATTTTTGAAGTCCGTCCAACTAGGCGGAAGCTTCTCAATAACACATGCGACCTGATAGGTCTCGCATAGCCTCATTCCCTCAATATGTATCTCATGAATGATATTTTGCAGCTCTTCGACTTGCTCCATTAATGGCCGCGAATCCACCATTTTGTAGTCTTAAAATTTTGCCACGGCGTTTTCTGAGATCTAACATCTTCGGTGTGATACTTCTTATCTAGAGAATCTCACAATTCTGTAAATGTCTCAACATTGATGTACACGTTGACCAGCGCGTCTGAAAGGCGATTTTGGATGTATCCTTTGCAAAGGAAATCGTCATGTTCTCCAGCGTGGACGCTTGCAAGCGCACATGCATCAATGTTACCCGCTGGGAGAGAGGATCTCTCTTCACGGGTGTAATTTTCCATCTTGAGTGTGGCCATATAGAAGAACATCTTCTTCTGCCACATCTCGAATGCGCTCCCATTAAACTTGTCGGGAAGGAGACCAACTAGATTTGGAGCTAGAATTTGCACTGTTTGAAGCTGATCAGGGACTGCGGTTTGCACAGTAGCAGGGATCGCCACAGTCACATGTGGGAGTGTCCCGAACTGGATCTGTTGAGTAGCGTCTGCAACTCTTGTCCCATTGGTGGTCTCGTTGACCTCGGCAACGTTGGAGACGTTATTAGCGTTTTCGTTTTCTATTTCTGAAAAGAAACACATACACGAATTATAAATTATTTAAGTGGAAGATGTGTATTAAGCTCAATAACCCATCACGACAAGGCAGTAACACAATCGTGGACTTAAGCAACTAACAAGACTTCCAATTATCATCAAAGGACCAAACGATTAAACATATATCAATCACATGTCTTGACTTTCATTAACAAAATGCACTTCTCAATAATTGGGAGAGAATGTGCCCAAAACATAGCAAAGCCTTGGTCAATAATAATTAAGATTAAGAACCAAAACTTGCAGCGAAGTCCAAACCAAAAACAAATTGCATGTTTCAGATTAAATAACCAAACAATTGGTTTCGTCGCAGCTTTTAGAATCGGAATTCTCAATAGCAAGGAGATCAAATACAAAGATGTATGTTACGATACATTAAAATCTCAATTCAAATCTGATATCAAACCAGAAGTTGCAGGTTTTGCAAAACTAGAAATCCAAACAAATTCTAGTTTTGTATCAAGTTTCTTATAATCAATCACTTTTTTCCTATTTGAAGTAGAATAGAAAAATTGTAATAAATTTGCAGGTCTCGTCTCAGACTTCTAAATTATAATTTTCAGGTCTGAGATCGAACGACTAAGCAGTATTCACTCTAATGAGAGTTCGATTGAATCAATCACTACAAAATTCCGAGATTTGCAAGCTCTTGTCGTAATGTGTTTGAATTTTACCTAATCGCAGCTAGTAAACTAAATCCGAGACTTGTAATCACTCACAAGCTCTCGTCACACGTTCATGAAAACTCAGTTTCAATCCGTCAGATGTTTATATAACAACAACAGATTCAAAGAGTTAAGAATATATGAGCAAAAAATCGTAATACTACGAAAATGCAATTGAAATAGAAAACATAAATATTTTTAAGGAAAGAGTATCGAGTGGAGGCGAGTTTATAGAACTATTTCCTTAACTCTTTGAATCACCTACAATGCGACTGGAATATGAGATCCAAGAGTCCCATGATACAACCACTCACAACCAGTTTCGCTATCACTCGGACACACATGTCTAAACGAACTTAATCACTACGATACTCTCAAAATACTTCCTTTAAAAATAAAGAGAGATTGCTGGAGTTTTGAGTTATTAAAGTCTGTAATCAACTTAGTGAGGAGACGACCAAACTCGTGTGTTTATATAGAGGCTTTTTGGATAGCATTGATTTTGAATTCGATGAACTAAGTCAAACGCAAATCCAGGGACGTGGGCAACATGATGAGGCAACGATCTCTATATGAAACCGATTCTCAAGGAATAGTGAAACGAAAGAGACCGAGTCTCACGGAAGCACAAAACAGAGCTTGATTTTGACTCTTGTTTTCTCCGTTCAACCCGACCCGACAACCACCGGAACTCCGACTTGAGCTCAACCAATCCATTATGGGTCATTTCTCATTTACACAATTTGATTTTACTAAGCCCAATTGGCTTAAGTAAATAATCGGTCCAACGGTTCATGGGTTCTATGGAATTATGAAGGAGTGATTTTGCAACACCGTAGAAGTTAGCTTTTGGAGATATTCTAAGTTTAGATGGTGCAAAACTCCAAACTGTCATATGGTCTATGGAAAGTATGTCTCACAAGGTAAATCATGTAGTTTTTGCCTTGGAATCTACTGATTTGGTGAGAGTTAGTGAAAGACCTAAAGGTCAGTTCTTAGAGATGTATATTTTTGTTGAAGAGAATGAATGACTGGTTAATGGAAACATCATCAAGAGCTTCGAATAGGTGCTTTTCTCATAGCACATAGTGTTACAATGGGTGATTGTTTTCAATCGTATGTAACCACGGGATACCCTCAATGGTTACATGAGATCTTTGTCGGTGAGAAAAATATTGCCTCTGTTTAAGTGTTAGCTCTTATCTTGCAGGAAGGTAGTTAGAATATTTTTTGAGGAACATGTGTTTGTGTTGTTATCTTTCATGCTTGTAACAGTTAATTGAGATATTTGCATCCACTATCACTTAATCAAAACATATTTTGAGATCTAACACTTTTCAAATTCTAAACAATTAAGTAACATTTTCTCTTTGGAAAAGATGATTTTGCCCCTGTTTGTTATTGGTCCGTGTACTGTACACCGTTGATTCGCGCAGTACTGTACATGAGTACGACTGGAAAGTCAACGCGTGTATTGTACACGAAGTGTTACTTATTTTCTAATTTTTGTAAAGTGATAGTACACAATATGTTTTCATTAATTGACCGTACACGTAAGAACTCCGAGTTTATTCCATCTAATACATACCCTGATGAAATGAAAAAAAAAAAAAAAAAAAAAAAANAGAGAGATGGTTTATTGGTTTAAGGCGAGATGTAAAAGAGTGAGATGTGAGGGAGATGGGGTTAAAAAAAAAATCAAATGGTTTATTGGTTTAAGGCGAGAGTAAAGGAGAGAGAGAGATGTGAGTTACACATGGTAGAATGGTCAATTCAAGGAGAAAAAGTGTCTTAAGAGTCAAATGTGCCTTATCTTGTAATTGGTAAGTGACAAAGTGACTTCGGTTGTAATTATTTCAAAAAAAAAAAAAAGCTAAGCTGATAGTAGCAAGGAGTTTAGTGAGATATACGTGTAATTTGTGGGTTTGCACAAAATGGGCCGTTATTAAAAAGCCCAAAAACTGACCCAAAAGCTCTCAAAACAAAAAATTCGCAACCTAACCCTTATTTAGACGCACCCTTATTCCATGAAAGATATCACGCATCTTTTTTCCAAGCCCAAATCTCTCTCGCTCTCTCTTTACTTGTCGAAGATCCGCTCGATTCCTCGTCTCCACCGCGCCGGAGATTTTTCTTTCGCCTTCTTTGTTTCACGACGTAAGGATTTCTTCCCCGCAGGTACTGTTATGAAAACCATACCCCTTGATTTTAATTTCGCCCTTTTTACCTGGATCTATTTTTGGGGATTATTTGTTCTTTGTCTCGATCTTCTCGTAAATTGATTTCCCGAGCAATCGATTGGTTCCTACTCTCTGAAATTCTCAGCTCGATCTGCTCATTATCAATTTGGTAAGTTTTAAGTGATTTGGATTCAATCCACATAAATTGATTGATTCGTTGGGTGGTGGTTTTGTTGGATTTGCGTAGGTCAATGATTCGATGATGCTAAATTAGGTTTTTTAATCTCGAAACCATTCTTTGTTTTTGTCATTGGTTCTTGATTTTTTTCAAGATTTAGGACTTTTCCGGTTAGATCTCCTGCTTAATCTCGGCTTATTTGAGATAAGCTGTCTTGGATTTTGTTTTGTTCTTTGAAATTGAAAAGTTCAAGTTTTTGTTTTTCATAAAAAGACAGTAGAACAACCAATTTGCATCTGGTCTCTTTGATGTTTCTGTACGTTTATTTCTTCATTGAGGACTTGTCTTTATTATGTTTTGCAGGAAGTTGGCAGTTTGTGAAAAGTGGAGAGTCTAAAGTGTGAAGAATCTTTTATGTCTGAACAGGCTTCTCTCTTTCAATCATCTATACGGCTTTTAGGGGAGTACTGTCCTATATCTAGGAAAAAGTCCACTCATAAAAGTTTGCGTCTTCTCTCTTTCGAGGCCTTCAACAACACGAGCTGTTCCGGTTTTCAGTTTATGCAACCTTTCCAGTTTCACTGCCTCTTCTGAAATTCCCTGTTGTATTGTGACATCAAACCAAAATGGCTATGCAAAACATTGGTGCTTCCAACCGTGATGATGCCTTCTACAGATACAAGATGCCGAGGATGATGACCAAGATCGAAGGTAGAGGCAATGGTATCAAGACTAATGTGGTCAACATGGTTGAGATCGCGAAGGCCCTTGGGAGACCAGCTGCTTATACCACTAAGTACTTTGGTTGTGAGCTTGGCGCGCAGTCCAAATTTGATGAGAAGACGGGAACCTCGTTGGTGAATGGATCCCACGACACTTCCAAGCTTGCGGGACTTCTAGAGAATTTCATCAAAAAGTATGTTCAGTGTTATGGATGCGGGAATCCTGAAACCGAGATACTCATCACGAAAACGCAGATGCTCCAACTGAAATGTGCGGCTTGCGGGTTTATTTCGGATGTCGATATGAGGGACAAACTCACGGCATTCATTCTGAAGCATCCTCCAGAGCAAAAGAAGTCTTCGAAGGACAAGAAGTCGATGAGGAGAGCTGAGAAAGAAAGGCTGAAAGAAGGTGAAACGGCTGATGAGGAGATGAAGAAACTCAAGAAGGAGGCTGCTAATAAGAAGAAAGCTACGGGTGCATCGAAAGACAATGTTTTGAAGAAGAAAGATCATTCTCCACCTCCAAGCCAATCTGATGAAAATGAGCAAGCAGACAGTGAGGAAGATGATGACGATGTCCAGTGGCAAACAGATACTTCGCGGGAGGCTGCTGAAAAACGAATGAAAGAACAGCTCAATGCTGTAACAGCTGATATGGTGATGCTCTCTACAATTGAAGAGAAAAAGCCAGCAGTTGAGGAGAAGTCGCCAGAAGTGCCACCATCGAATCTGCATGAGAACGGCAATAGCAAGATCCCTGATAATGCTCATGAAAAGCTTGTGAGTGACATAAAGGAGCTTCTGAGCAACGGTTCAACTCCTTCCCAACTCAAAACCGCCCTAGCTTCAAACTCTGCTACTCCTCAGGAGAAAATGGACGCCCTGTTCTCTGCCCTTTTTAGTGGCGAAGCAAAGGGATTCGCTAAAGAGGTGGTCAAGAAGAAGAAATATCTCATGGCGACGATGATGATGCAAGAAGATGCGGGAGCTGCTCAGCAGATGGTTTTGCTTAACGCAATAGAATCTTTCTGTGTGAAAGCAAGCGCAGAGGCTGCCAAAGAAGTTGCTCTTGTTATTAAAGGTCTTTATGATGAAGACCTTTTGGAGGAGGATGTGATTTCCGGATGGTACAAGAAAGGCATCAAAAGCTCCCCGGTGATGAAGAACGTCACTCCGTTCATCCAGTGGCTACAGAACGCTGAGTCTGAGTCTGAAGAAGAGTGATGATGTATCTTTTACTTAGTGTGGTTCAAAACTGGTTGTGTGCGTCTTGAATAAGGTAAGAGGACAGTGACCAATGTTTCTTCACGTAAGCAGCTCTGGTCACGGTCTCTCCGGTGTTTGTCTCTTTGGACGATCTCGCCATTCTGTTTTAAAGTTTCTGACGGTTTGTTTATGTTTTTTGTCTTGGTATTTGTAGTGATTTAAAGTTTCTGGACATCGTCGTATTATTTGGTTTTAAGACGATTTCGGATGCTATATCTTTTAGCGATTAAACAATAAGATTAGGTATTTGTTCATGGTGATAAACAAAAAATCAGTTTTTGGAAAATGTAAGGGGAATAAATGTTTGGCTATGACTGTTAATGACTCATTTCAGGCTTATGATGTTAACCACAAAATGTTCTACGGCCTAATTGACACCTACCAATGCACGAACAGAGAATTTGGTACATCACATTTGTTTATATTGCAGAAATGATTAGTAGAGAGTGTTGTACTGTTGTTATTTCAATGAATTTTAAGAGTATAATCCATTATTATTCAATCGTTGATTTTAAAATAAAATTCTGGTTCTATTGGACATGGTATTTGTGAATCATGTGTATGAGAAAGTTCAGTCAAGATTTTAAATAAGCCTAATAGCATAGTGGTCCGAGTTTAGCCAAAACTGGTTCTCCAAGTTACATGTTTTGTGCTAAAAAAAAAAAACGCATTTCGAATCCTAATTGCCCTTTTTGTTTTGTTTTGTTTTTTTTTTCTTTTTTTTTTTCGAAGTTTATTGGATTCTATTCACAGAAATTTGAAAACCTGAAGCCCAAAGTTTGGGATTTTAGGGTTTAACCCTTGTTGTGTTATATATAAAAATTTTATTTTCATATTTTGGCTGCGTCCAAGGTTTTCGGTCAGTCTCCGTCTCTCTTAGTTTTCGTTATTTGAAGAATCTCCAGAAACTGATGTAGGAACGCATATTCTACAATAGGGCAAACTGATAAATTTGTAAAGTGAAATATATAAATAAATCGATGATCATAATATTAAAATGATACCGATACAAGAATTTGGGGAAGAACGGATTTGCAGAGACGAGACACTCTTTCCTTAATTCTGTAAACGCTCCGTAGTGTGACGGTTGCATAGCGTTCCGAATCCCAGGATACAACTGCATTTTTCTTATGATTCGCATCACCCAAAATCATAAGCTTTCGAACCATTTTTCTGTGTTATACTCTCATGGAGAAAAACCATAAGACAAGAGAAGAAAAAGAAAGTGATGATTCATCTTCCTTCATATGAGAGATTGTTCATATATATATAAAATTGAGAGAGGAGTCACAAGACTTTTGTGGTCTCCATTTTCTAGGAGTAATGCACAATTAATTGTCAAATTAATTTGTGGTCATAAAGGAGAATGAGGAGTTATAGAATTGACCACATCAATTCTCAAATAATGATGATAATTATTCATTATTATATTTTGACCAAATATATAATTTATGTAGTGATCAATTACACAAATAATAATTTGATGCAAAAAAAGGGTTATTGGGTCAAGACCCATCTACCCGAACCAACACTCAAACCCGAGTCCGAGCTCGACTCGACTTCACTCGCCGCGCACGCGTGCATATGGTTTAGTGTGAGTTTGCTCTTCTCCCCACAAAGTGGTCATAAGGTTTTGAACCTTGTTGGGACTTCTCCAATATATATACAAGAGGATTTCACCTCAAGTTTCCAATGTGGGATATTTGCTAGTTTTTACACTTAGCCAAATTTTCCAAGTCATCCACTTTGGATCTCCATTTCTCATTCAAATCAACTCAGATTTTGACAAGTGAATACACTATGTTATAGTGCTCACGGCAGCGATTTCAACGTGCCCGAAATCCGGTCATTCCGACAGACGTCTCCGCCGGAAAATCCACCGGAAAAGTGGTCAACGCCACTTCGTCAAAAACGAGTTCCAACAATCCCCCACATGAATAGAAATGACTCTAAACATATGTCGACTCGGAAAAAGGACTTTTGAGAGTACAAACGAAAAATCCACTGTATATGAGTTGGTAGCATTTTTCAGCCTTGAATCAATCACTGTTAATAGCTATCGGATTTACTCGACCAGGAGGTGAACATGATGTCTTGAACCCCCCGAGCTTTGATGTAAATCGAGACAACAACTATAACTCAGCTTCATTTTCTCACAGAATTAGGTTCTCTGTTGTGTTCATTTTGGCCGTGAACATGCCTGGTTAATCATGAGTGAACTTGGAGAGTATAGTCTGACCTTCATTCTCCTAGAAACGGCCCCATTTCACACTCACTAGGTGATTTGCCAGTAGTCTTTGTTTTAAGAAGTATTTTTAATACTCCATTGATATGTCAAAGCTATGGTCTCATCATTAAAAGTTAAGCTTATCCTTTTATACATACAGTAAGTAAATGTATCTAAGCACTGTTTATCATCTTGGGAACTGAGTAGAGACGAGAAGTCTTTCAGTGCTTTTATTAGATTTTGTTTGATTTAGTTGTCCCTTTGAACCTTACATCTTGGGATCTCTAGTCACGTAGGTGGGGTTTCCATCAAACATCATCTTTAAGTTGTAGGCTTTAAACTCATTCCCTTTTGATGATTTTACAATAGATCTCGTGACACACCTTTAATAAGTGGATCCTAGGTTGTCATACAATTGGATATAATCTATCGAGATTACACCATTTGAGATCAATTGTCTAATGGTTTTATGTCATCTTTTTTTTTAAGACATGACTAACCATTATACAGAAAACTCAGTGCCCGAGCTATAGTCAATTGACGATCACAGTGTACACGTAATGCTCGCACTAGTTTTTTTGTTTTTTCCCACATCATGATATTTTCCACCAAGTTTCGAAACCACTCAACTTCCTTAGCTTAAAGCTATATGATGAGGTTCCATGATCACTCTGATCAGAGTTTGGTTGGAGATTTCCATGATGTTGTTGCACAATAATGCGTAAAGACATATCCACTTGTGGATTATTAGTTTCTGGAAGCCGATAACCAATTAACATCATTGGATCATTCCAAAACTATTGAATCTTTACCATAATGCAATTCATAACTTTTAGTATATCGCAAGTAGCTCAATACTCTAGTTATGGTTTTCCAGTATTTACAACATGGATTACTCGTGTAGCGACTTAGTACATGGACTGAGTCCGCCATATAGAGTATGGTACTATCGGTTAAGTATTTCAGACTTCCGATCACACTTGAGTAGATCTTGAATCTCTCAAGTGTCATTTTAGCATAATGAGCTCTAGAAGTGATTATTAATTTGGAATATCTAGTGATCTTAATCTCTAGAATCACATCCATTCGACCCATGTATTTACATGTCAAATCTCACATTAAGAGCAACCTAAGTGTGTTCGACCATGTAATTTACATACAAACAGAGCAAAATGTATCCGTGCAGAATATTTTTGTTGTATATGAACTTATTAAATTCATTGATGCTAAAATTATTTGACAATGTCAAATATCTCATGATATTGTTTCAGAGCTTTTGTAAGCCCAAATAGAGACTTTACAAGTCAATAGACTTTGTGTCTTTTCGACTAAGCCATCGATTTTTTCAATTTTGAAAATCTATTTACACCCTCGGACCTTAAGCACTTGTGACATATTGATTATCTCCCAAATATGGTTTTCATGATGGAGTTGATATCACTAATGACGTTTTCCTTCCACGAAGGTTTGTCTGGTGTAGACATGGCTTTAGTGAAAGCTTACGGTGCATTCTCTCTGAGAAAGACCGTTAAAAAAATGTACCAAAAGATTTACATCTTCTTCTGCATCATCTGCCAGAAGTAATCGCCTCATTTACAGAGGAGCTTGCATATATATATTTCACGTGTTTGCATCGGATTTTTATCCTTACACGGAAACACAAGCTCAAAGAAATATGCATTTCTTTTCTCCATGGTTATATTAACATGGATATCCGGTATGTCTGATTTATGAACCAGAAACCGAGAAGCACTGTTGTGTGTATATATCTGATGAAAATACAATCCACCATTTTAGGTCCGATTGTGACCTTTTAGGAGGTGGCACTGCGACTTTTTTGAGGCACCCCCACACTTTCGGGTATTTGTACGAATGTACTTTAATTCTCCAAAAGTTCATATGGCGTCTTGCCAATAACTTTATGTGGTAAGCAACGCTTCCCCCCACATTTCTTGAGATAACTCAGAATCATGCATCTTTGCATTCATCATCTCTTTAAGAGTTCAGAATATATATATATATATATATATATATTTATTCTGCAACTCCATTAGATTTAAGTGATCAAGGAGCAGTTTTTTTCGACGAATAATGCCATGTTCTCTAAAGAACGCATTTAATGTTCATCAAACTCGCCTCCTTTTATCACGTATTACTATTTTCATAGTTTTCTCAAGTTGGTTTTTAATTACCATCTTGTATGTTTTGAACTTTTCAAAACCATATTCTTGCTTCTTAGCAAGTACACACATCAATCATAATAGATATCATTGTGTTAGCAGCGTAATGCCACCATATAATTTGGTTATTCCCGACCATATTGACTTTAGAAACTACACTACACGTGTTAATTTCAGTTAGATTGGCATGGGACATCCCATTGTCTTTGCGTGGACAATCTTGCTACGACATTCGTTAGCATTAATACGACATGTGTCAGCATTGTGACCCATCATGTCACACTTTGTGATATTTTCCATTGAACTTCTTTTAAGCATGTTGCTTTTTGAAGCTAGTGGAGGCTTTCAAAGGAACCTTATATTTCCCTTTGTTTTTGTGCCCAACCACTTTCGCATTATGATCACAATTGTGAACACATTATGCTTTGCGGTTTGTAGATTCAATCCGCTGCCTGACAATTAAGTCTTCAAGGCTCTCAGCCTTTCGCTTATGCAAGAGATAATTTTTGAAATCTTTCCAAGCTAATGAAAATTTCTCAAATAAACAACAAAGCTGGTATGTCAAAGAAATTGACATCCCTTCAGCCATATTCTCATGCGACAGGAATCACAACTGTTTGACTTTTTCCATTATGGACTTTAAAGTCCACCAATTTAAAGTCTAGAAATTTCGTCATGGCGAATTTCTTAGAACATGCGTTCTTAGCCTTGTACTTCTTATTAAGAAAATTCAAGAAATTCCTTAGAAGTATCAACACACTGTAGACTTATACAGTTGTTTGATCAGGCGGATTTGATCAATTTTTTTTTTGCACAAAACGTTCTTATGGTACAAGATTCAACGCTGACTAGAGTTATCACATTAGTATTCTCAAGAGGAAGCATAGGCTATCCTCCTTGAGTTACTTCTCTTGTTTTGGCATGGTCAGAGAGATAAACATCTTCCGCTACCATATTATGAATCAAGTTCCATCGAACTAGTCTAGCATTAGTCTTGCGTTTACCACACTAGGCACTAACGTGATAATCTGATAAAAATCAGAATTTGGCACAGTCACATGTGGTAGACCACTACCAAACTGAATTTGGTGCGTCGACTCACGAGACTTGTAACCATAACACCTCCACCGCTATCGGTGTAAATAGGATCTGAACATTCAGATAAACATCAGAATTCTAGTCCGTATAGCACACAAGGCCATAGGTGGCAGACCATTCCCAATGTGGGTTGTCGACTCACCATACATGTTGCCATCTCAAACGTTTTTGTTAACGTTCTCATTTTTGGTCTTATATTTTGATTCGCATGAAAAAAAACATGAACCAATATATACCAAAAATTATTATAAGTTCAATAGAAAGTAAATAAATTAAACATAAAGAATAATTTATTAACAATTAATTAAATCTAAATTTTCAGAATTAATAAAATTCAGAAATCCAATTTAATTCAATTGAATGCAAAGACTAATTGCATTGATGATTTTAATTAATTAAATTAAATCACCTAGTCAAAGAAAAACTTATGTAATAATTGCTTGCAATTAAAGTTGGTGACTAAACCAACAAATTTCAAAAACCAAACCAGAAAACAAGGAATCGGTTTAACCGGATATCGCTAGAAAGCGTTCCGAAAATCACTTTTAAACGTTTAGGGAATTCGCTATAAAACGTTCCCGTAAATCGTATGAGATCTTTTTGATCTGCTTGAAAACATTTCGCGAAACTCGCCAATGGCCTTCGCATAAATCGTTTGAGATCGTTTCGATCTGTTTTGAAAAAACGTTTTGCGAAACTCGCCAATGGCCTTCGCGTAAATCGTTTGAGATCGTTTCGATCTGTTTTGAAAAACCGTTTCGCGAAACTCGCCAATGGCCTTCGCGGAAATCGTTTTTCAGACTTGAATAGCTTTTAGTGGGGTTGGGCCTGAGCCCACATTTACCCGAGACCGACCCGGCGGCGGTGGCGCACGCGTGTGGGTGGTTTTAGTATCTCCACTTATGCATACACATGGTGTAGCCTCTTAAGACGAATCGGAAACATTAATGTATAGTCACATATACATGTTTGATTCACGATGTCAACTTGGTGATACTCGTACGAGACATCGATTATGTTCAAAAGAAACAAGACTGAATTAGTACAATAACCCAAAAATGAATTGCAATGATTAAATTAAAAAAAAAATTAGAATTAATAAATTCCAAAAAATTCAGAATATAATCAGATTAAGTGCAATCACACATTTAAACAATTTATATAATTCGAATAAATTGTCTAAGATCTTTAAAAATAATTTTCCAGTTATTAACAAAGCTGGAAAAATTATAAATAAATTGGGAGAAAATTTCTGAATTTATGTTGAATAAACATCAAATTTCAGAACCAAAATAACCTGAAACGGATCAAAAAATAATTGATCGTCGACAGATTGAAGATCCATATTCCTGTTTTTATAACAAAAACACTTCACAAAAAATCAGTTTTCGTTATGTAATACATAAACGAAATTTTTTCAGAATTAAGATTGTAGGAACGCATATTCTACAATAGGGCAAACTGATAAATTTGTAAAGTGAAATACATAAATAAATCGATGATCATAATATTAAAATGATACCGATACAAGAATTTGGGGAAGAACGAATTTGCAGAGACGAGACACTCTTTCCTTAATTCTGTAAACGCCCCGTAGTGTGACGGTTGCATAGCGTTCCGAATCCCATGATACAACTGCATTTTTCTTATGATTCGCATCACCCAAAATCATAAGCTTTCGAACCATTTTTCTGTGTTGTACTCTCATGGAGAAAAACCATAAGACAAGAGAAGAAAAAGAAAGTGATGATTCATCTTCCTTCATATGAGAGATTGTTCATATATATATAAAAATGAGAGAGGAGTCACAAGACTTTTGTGGTCTCCATTTTCTAGGAGTAATGCACAATTAATTGTCAAATTAATTTGTGGTAATAAAGGAGAAGGAGAAGTTATAGAATTGACCACATCAATTCTCAAATAATGATGATAATTATTCATTATTATATTTTGACCAAATATATAATTTATGTAGTGATCAATTACACAAATAATAATTTGATGCAAAAAAAAAATGGGTTATTGGGTCAAGACCCATCTACCCGAACCAACACTCAAACCCGAGTCCGAGCTCGACTCGACTTGACTCGCCGCGCGCGCGTGCATATGGTTTAGTGTGAGTTTGCT
>PKML01050169.1:31178-65510 GCA_002933935.1 Eutrema yunnanense
CTCTCTCTCTCTCTCTCTCTCTCTCTCTCTCTCTCTCTCTCTCTCTCTCTCTCTCTCTCTCTCTCTCTCTCTCTCTCTCTCTCTCTCTCTCTCTCTCTCTCGTATGTAAGGTCTCAAAACCAGCTGGTTTGAATAAATCCAAAAGATACACCCATTTAACATTAATTGCTCGATTTGCCTTAGGATATGGAAAGTGAGAGCACAAGGGAATCCGAATAATCTCATGCATGCTGGTGCACTTGAATGACTTCTCAAGAGAATCTCGATGAAATATAAACTCTCATGGATGCCATACACGAATCCTCAAAGTGCCAAATATGGAATGTCCATCTTTTGATCGATTTAATGTGTCTCAGATTTCTTCTTCAAAACTTTGTCTTTTGATCGATTTAATGGGTCTTGGCTTAGTTCTTTGTGGTTGGGCCAAAATCCTTCAAGAGATACCTGATAACACCCGTTTTTGACTATTTTTATGGCTCACTTTCATATCTTTTTCAGGTGTTCTCCATTTTCAATGGGTTTCAAGTGATTTCCATGTTTTAGAGTTTTAAAAGACATTTCAGGTAACTCGGGATAAAAGAGTGCATTTTGGAGCAAAAATACGATTTTGGATAAACTTGGACCGTCAAAAGTCTTGTAGTCAAAGAAGACCTTCTCACCGTTTGATCATCCCCAAATTTGGACACAATAAAGAAGACACAACCAGCTTTCAAATGCCTCTCTCTCTCTCTGGTAGCCTCTCTCTCTCTCTCTCTCTCTCTCTCTCTCTCTCTGGTAGCCTCTCTCTCTCTCGTATGTAAGGTCTCAAAACCAGCTGGTTTGAATAAATCCAAAAGATACACCCATTTAACATTAATTGCTCGATTTGCCTTAGGATATAGAAAGTGAGAGCACAAAGGAATCCGAATAATCTCATGCATGCTGGTGCACTTGAATGACTTCTCAAGAGAATCTAGATGAAATATAAACTCTCATGGATGCCATACACGAATCCTCAAAGTGCCAAATATGGAATGTCCATCTTTTGATCGATTTAATGTGTCTCAGATTTCTTCTTCAAAACTTTGTCTTTTGATCGATTTAATGGGTCTTGGCTTAGTTCTTAGTGGTTGGGCCAAAATCCTTCAAGAGATACCTGATAACACCCGTTTTTGACTATTTTTATGGCTCACTTTCATATCTTTTTCAGGTGTTCTTCATTTTTAATGGGTTTCAAGTGATTTCCATGTTTTAGAGTTTTAAAAGACATTTCAGGTAACTCGGGATAAAAGAGTGCATTTTGGAGCAAAAATACGATTTTGGATAAACTTGGACCATCAAAAGTCTTGTAGTAAAAAAAGACCTTCTCAACGTTTGATAATCCCCAAATTTGGACACAATAAAGAAGACACAACCAGCTTTCAAATGCAGTTGGTTTGAAGATATTCTAATGGTTGGATATTCACATATACCTGAAACACTAAAGGCAGACAAGTTGCCTTGAAGCCAGATTCACCGCATGCAGAGGAGTTGCACCCGCGGCTAACCGGCGTTCCGCCGCGGTCAATAGAGCGCCGACCGCGGCCAACGAGCATTCCACCGTGGGTCGAGACCACGCACCCGCAGCCACTCCCTGTGCGACCAAATCGAGCTCGTTTCATCCCCGATGCCAATTCCGTATTTTCACCTCAAACCCTAAACATACCCAAAGAAGTGAAGACTATAAATACATGCTTTTAGGTCTCTTATACACAATCTCTTTCACGCTTTTTGACATAGACGGATTTTTTAGCAACTTTTACTCTTGTTCATCGATTTGGAGCAAGGATTCTCGACTTGTGTCTTTAATAGAGAAGCCTTTCTTCATCTCTTTCTCTTACTATTTTTCTTTTATTTATTATGATGTGTAGCTCAGATATGACTGCGTAGTTCTCTTGTTAGGTATAGGGTTCTCAAGGGGATCTGATGGTTCGATTATTCATTAGGTTTTTAGGTTAGGATATCGATTAGGGTTCTTCGTTCTATCCTTTTTATTAATGCATGTGTGCTTGATTGATCACCTTGCAACTGATCTAAGAAAGTATTGGATCTATATGTTTGACCTAGGGTAGACGAGCAAAACCATTACAAGATATAATAATATACTTGTAGAGGGGTTGTGAGCGTTAACAAACTTTTTTTGCTCATCATAACTTTCTGTGCGGCCGAAGACGAAAGCTATCAATCGAGTATGAGTTGTCGCATTAAAAATCCTAGCAGTTTTGTTATGATAATAGGCCATGATCCCTAGAGAGTTTTTAAGTGCCCAACACTTCGTTAAATTATTTACAACCTCGTTTTAATTATTCGCTTATCTTACTTGCTTTCTTATATATTTGCTTAGTTTAGTTTAAATTATTAGCAACAAAATTGTGACACACAAAATCCCTTTTAAATTTATTAGGTCTAGACACAACTTAGATATCGATAGAAATCTTCAGGCACTCAAATCTTGTGGATTCAATCCCTTAAATACTACTGCATTTGCTGCGCACTTGCAGCTTTGCTTAACGGTAAAACTTGTTAAGTTCAAACTCGATCACATCAAGTTTTTGGCGCCGCTGCCAGGGATTTGATTGTTACTTGTTTGATTTCTTGTTCTAATTTATGTTCTAGACAACTTTGATTTTTAAGCTTTTTCTGTTGCTCTTTTGACATTCTCCTTTATCTTTGTCGTTTGTTCTTAGGTGCATGAACACTAGGAAAACTCCTAGAGAAACCGTAACTAGACGATATCGACATACACGAGAGAGAACTCCGGAGACTCACGCTAAAGATGGCCAAAAATGATCGTCCGAAGAATTAACCAAACCGTGATCAACTTGATGACCGTGATGTTTCAGATCATGAAGATGACCGAGAGGCTGTCCATGGTGCAAACGACCAGCCACTTCTCGATCCCGAAGAAAATGAAAATCGACATGCTGAAAATCAGAGATGAAAACTTTCCGTCGATCGTGATGCACCAATGAACGATGCTCAAGTGAATCCACCGATTCCTCCTAATGGCGAGAACGCCAACCATCCTGTTTTACCCGCTAATCCTCCGAGGAGACAAGCGCGTAACCGCACCATTGCTGATTTTGATGCACCGTATCAACACTATCAAAACCGAGCCTCGATATAAGTTCCTTTACCTCATAGGAACGAGTACGAGATCAAGCCTCAAATTATTGCTCGAAGAGATATGCGGAACGACGAGAACAAACCAAGTTCCCGCCGATTTCTTAAAGTGTAAGCTTTTTCCCTTTTCTTTAGCTGATAAAGCTCACCGTTGGTTGAAATCTTTGCCAGCATGATCTATTACTAGTTGGGAAGAGTGCAAATCCGCCTTCCTAAGTCATTTCTATACCAAGTCGAGATCCAACTCGTTGAGAAACAAAATCCAAATTTTCATCAATAATCAGTCAAATCTTTCTACGAAGCGTGGGAACATTTCAAGGAGTATAAGAGAGATTGCCCTCACCATGGTTTCTCCGGTCAGAATTTGCTCAACACTTTCTACCCAGGATTATTACCGAAATATCAACCTTCTGATCTCGACACGGCCAGCAATGGAGACTTCTCCACAAAGACCATCAACCAAGGAAGAGATCTCATCGAGAATCTTGCTATGTCTAATAGCAACAATTTTTTCGACTACGATAGATCAACTAGATCTAACGTGTCCGAAGCTAAGGAGATAGCCGAGCTAAAGACCATGATGAATCAACTTCTCAAAAACCAAAATTGTGCATGCTTGTGAAGCTAACAATGGAGGCAAAGATGATATTACTACGAACCCGACAACGATTCATATTTTCAAGAAGAAGAAGTTAACTATGTCGGAGCCCAAGGATCTTACCAAAACCGCTTCAAGATAGGATTCAACAACAACATCTTCAACGCCAACTTCAACAATCTCTCGTATCAAAACTCGAATGTGGAGAACTCTCAAAACCAGCTACAATCCAAACCATTCCAAAACCGGTTTCAAAATGGGAACTATGGCGGAAATGGGATCTTCCAACCAAAACCGACTTTCAATGCTCAAGCCACGCCTTACAACAACATAAACCAGCAGCAACAAGGTGTCTCTAACACTCAACTTGCTGCCCAAATTGTGAAGCTCTAGGATTCAACAACTTGCTCGAAGCAACGAGAGAACGGTAAAATATTATAACACCAAGGTCGATTGTATGTAAAATGATTTGAATGGGAAGTTCGAATCTCTTTTGACCCATGTCAAGAAGTTGGATATGCAAGTCTTCAAACCGCAGACTCTATGAAAAAATCGAACAGAGCTTTACCCGGAAGAGTGTAAGACAACCTAAAGAGATTTTTCAATGTGATTTCCACCACACTCGAAAAGGAAGTCGATACAAAGACGGAACCTAGAGAAGCTTCAAAGTTCATCCCACTCTATGGACGAACCAATACCGAATCCAAGACGGTCCAAGGACTGCCATTTGAGGTACCAAAACAAATTCTGTTTCAAAGGCTAAGAAAAGCCGATGATCCGGGACATTTTTATTTCCCTTGTTCGATTTCGGTAGTGAATTTTGCATATTGTTTATGTGATTCCGGAGCCAACGTCAACATCATGTCGAAGAAATTTGCCGAGAAGCTTGGTATTAAAACTCTCACACCATCTACCGTGAGCGTAATCTTTGGAGATTCATCACAAAAGAAGCCCGAAGGAGTGATCCACGATCTTCAACTACTCATTGGAAACAAGATTGTTCCCGCTGATTTTCAAGTTCTCGAGATGGACCGAGACGAGGGGAGACCATTGATTTTTGGTCGACCGTTCTTAGCTACCGTTGGCGTCATCATCGATCATGCCAACCGTTTTGTTGTTTTCTTGAATGTGGATCGAAGGAAGTTCTATCCAACTGTCCCGAACGAAATTCCAAATCCAAGGGACAAGCACAAGAAGAAGAATTCGATTTTCCCTAAAGGAAAAGAGAAAGATTAGTCGACTAAGAGAAGACCCCCAAAGGTAACGCAACCTTTTGCTTCTAAGCCATTTGACAAAATCAGGATCACCATTCCACCCGATTTAAGAGACACCAAAGAAGAACGAGTGGAAAGAATGATTGAAAAGACGAAGCAAGCTCTCCAAAACGCGAAGGTTCCGAGAAAATGCAGAAAAAAGAAGGTGATACCAAAGTAGGCGAGTCACATCCCAAACTCGATGATATCTAAGGAACGTTTGTTCCTGAGACATCTACTGCTCACGCCTAGTCTCACCAAAAAGTCGAGCTAACGACTTTAACCAAAATCGCTTGATGGGAGGCAACCCATTTGGTACGTTTTTATTTCTATTATTTTATCGTTCTTTTTCTATTAGTGTCTTTCTTTTTTAGTATTTAAGGCTTATATTAAACACAAAAAAAAACAAAAAAACATTCAAAAAACCAGAAAACACAAAAAATGAAGAAGCCACTCGAAACGGATCGCGAAACGCCAAAGGAACGAAGGAGAAAACGCTCCCAAAGCGATAACCTTTCGGCAGCGGTCGGAGGAGCTCGATATGCGGCGAATGGGCATTCGACCACGCCATTGTTGCATGGGCCCGCGGCGAATGAACGATCATCTTTGGATTCTTGAACTTGGAACACGGATACTATGTGTAGTCTACTTTCGTACACCCTACATACATACAACTTTAGTACTCGACCGGTAGCTTTTGTCTCCGGCCGCGCAAAAAGTTAGTGATTATACTCAAAAGTCGTTAACGTTCACAATCCCTCTAGAAGTATGATTTGGTATCTTGTGACAGTTTTGCTCGTCTACCCTAAGTCAAACATATGGATCAAGTAATTTCGTAATTCTAAAAATAACTAAGTACAATTGCAAGGTGATCAATCAAGCAAACATGCATTAAGAAAGAGGATAAAACGAAGAACCCTAAATGGTATCCTAGTCTAAAAACTCAATGAATAATCGAACCATGAGAGCCCCTTTGAAATCATATACCCAACAAGAGAACTCAGCCATAGCTGAGATAAACATTGTCAATATATTGAAAAGAAAACAGTAAATAAAATGGATGAAGAAGGCTTCTCTATTGTAGAACACCGATCGAGAATCCTTGCTCCACACCGAAGAACAAGAGTAATGAAAACACCGTATTCTTACCCGTTTTGCTATATATTTTAGAATACTTTAATAAGTGTTCCACTTGGTTTTCTATGCTTTTATTACGGGTTTCGCATGTTTGCGGTTTTAAGACTTTTTCAGGTAACTCGAGATTAAATAGTGCATTACAGAGCAAATGTACGTTTTTGGATAAACTTGGATCGTCAAGAAGTCTTTCAGCTGTTGAAGACCTTTTCACTGTCCGATCATCCTCAAATTCGGAATCAACAAAGTAGAGACAACCAGCTTTCAAATGCAAGTGGATTGGAGACAATCCAACGGTTGGATCCTTAATTATATCCGAAGCACTGAAGACAAATGAAGCTGCCCTGAAGAAGCAGTTCACCGCGCCTGGAGGACTCCTAGCCGCGGCCAAGCATCAGTTCGCCGCCCCTGGAGCCATTCCACCAGCGGCCAGGGTCCATTTCGCCGTGGCCAGGAAGGACGCACCCGCGGCCAAGCCCAGTTCTGCCCAAGATGATCCGTTTCTTAACCCGATGCCAAAACCGTATTTTTCCGTCAAATCCTAAAACGACCCAAGCATGTTGAAGACCTATAAATACTTGTTTTAGACAGAAATTTCTTGAAGAACCTTCTACACACTAGTTTTGCTTTCATTTTTGTACTCTTGCACTAAGATTTTCAGGATTGGTGAGGGGGTTTCTCACCGAGCTTAGTTCTTGAATTCGTGATGCTTCTTCACCAATCTCATGTTTAATTTAACTATGTCTTTTTCCAGTAGGTGCGAGTAGTTTAGATTGTTGGGTTTAAAGGATTATCGAGGAGAATTCTATGTTCGATAAGGATTTCACGCGGTAAACCCTAGCCGATTTCTAGAGCTCTTTCTTGTGGAAAGTTGTTAATGCATGAATTGTCATGAACTAGAGGCTGATAAGGGGAGTTTAGAATCACGAAAGTGTTGCATCTAATCACCAGCAAAGTTCATCCACAAGGCGTGCGCGTTGTAAGATTTCAAAAGTATACTTACGGAGTGCCGTGAACCTATGGACCCACTAGCAAATCACAATCTTACGCGCGGCCAGAGACGAAAGCTACTGGTCGAGTGAATAGATTGTAGGACGTAGGTTGTACGGGAGTAGACTACATCATTATTTTGTCATGTTCGTGGAGTTATAATATAGAAACACCGGTTACTAATGAGCTAGGGGCCGTTTGATTGAATCGAGCATACCCCGAGATATTCCTCTCGACCCAGCAACGATTTAGAATAGTTACAACCGTATCTAGTAGTGTAGTTTAGCTCCGTAGAAGTAGTTTAGTTATCGATTTCATTAGGGTTTAGGTTAGTAGTCGATTTTCTTAGGTATTAGGTTAGTCTTATAGTTTTTTAGGATTATGTTTAGAGTCTCTTAGTGTTAGATTAGAAATTAGATACCCCTAGATTAAAGTAGCCATCGATTTCCTTAGAAATAGTTTAGTAGAAATTTTCTGTTTTTCGTTCTTTACAATTCTAGTTACAAAAACCCTATAAAAATATATTCGTTCTAGGTTTATTTACTATACAATGTCTAAGGTCTCATAGAACATCACCATTTCCCTGTGGATCGATACCTCAAGTACTACAACGCACATATGTGCACTTGCAGGCTATAAGGTTTATAAATATAAGACCTGAAGTTTCGGAGACGAATCCGATACGCATCAAGTTTTTGGCGCCGTTGCCGGGGAGAGATCGCTACAGTTTCTATCACACCTTAGAGGTTAGTAGAACGACTCTAATACAAACTTTTCTATTTGATTTTTGGTTTTGTTTTTCTTCGTTTCAGGCTTTGAAACATGAACTCGCCCTGGAGCGAGATTGCTACCACGAGCGGGGTTACTATGACCCATCTTCCGCTCACCACTGTCAAGACTCACATGCTGTGTGTGGCTCGTTCTACATGGATCGGAAACCGGCACCGACCAACTCCTCTCAAGGAAGCCACGAGCCTCCTTACTACCGAGACGAGCCTTTTGCGTCTCCCATTGTCAACCCTAGACAACAAGCATATCGTCTTCCTCACCAAATCTTGAACCAGCACGATGAAAGCTTAGAATTCAGTGCTCGTTTGAAGCAAATAGAAGACGTCATCAACAAAACATCGAGTCCCGAGCCAAGTTCGAAGCCGTTTTAAATGAGAGAATAGATTCCATCTCCGTCGAATTCAACAAGAAGTTTGATGACCTTACTGCCCACGTCAAAGTCCTTGAAGAACAGACCCTTAAAGACGCTACAACACTAAACGAGAGGATGGAACTCGTTGAAGAAGAACAAGGAAGACAACAGTTCAATATCCGGAAAGCTAATGATGGGGTACGTACTTTGAACTACAAGCTTGATGATTGGGATAACTCCGTAAATGACAACAGTAACACCACCTACAACTACACCCTCGAGCTGTGGGAAAGAGTAGGTGAACTTGAGGACAAAACAAGAGAACTCGAACTTACACTATACTGACTCATTTATGCTATCGACGAAGTAGAAAAGAAAGTGGAGAAACTATCTAAAGATCATGAGGAGCATGATACAACACTTGAAGTACATGTCCCTGACATGGAGGAGAATCCCAATGACTCCCAAGAACCATAAAACACCAAAGGAGATGAAGAAGACGACGAACCGGTCAAGTCCCCATGGACTCCCCTCACCACCGGCGCGAGCCTTCCAGCCGCGGCCAGCCCTCCCTCCGATGCACCTCCGTCCTCCCGACCCGCGGCCACACCACCATCCGCCGCGCCTCCATTCCTTGGACCCGCGGCCAGCCTCTGCTCGTCTACCCTTGAACCGTTTGAGTCACGTACACTTTCTCTCGAGCAAGCTGCATTCTCCATTGACGCTCAACCTTCAGATGAGCCCTCAAGTGACCTGGAACCAGATTTATATGCACCTTGCAAGGTGATTCAAGCTCATGAAGAAGTCTCATCCTCTTCATCAACAACACTTTGAAGGAGCCCACCAAGGAGGATCTACCTGCCCTATATGCCTTACTCAGCCTTTGAAGCAACACCTCCACCAAGTCCAATACCAGAAGAGCCAAGGACAAAATGCATCACCCGAGAGAGATTGATCGAGTTTAATAGATTTGTGAAATCAATCCCGATGTACACTGATACAAGACTTTTTAGTCCCTAGGAGGTATCAATAACTCCTATACGTGTAGTATGAAGGTTTTCAATCCATAAAGGGATTTATCCTAATCACTAAGAATGCAAGGTTCATAAGTAATTTAAGCTAAACAAGGTAGTTGGTGATTAAGTATTCAAGTTCAATTTAAGCAAGGCAATAACTAAACGAGTTGTAATTCAAATAACAAAAGCGGAACTAGAGATGAGGTTAATGATATAAGGTGATCAAAGTCCAATTAGTGGTGTTCATTTACTCAAGAAGCTAATTCCTAGGCAATAGATCTCTAATCTAGATTAGTTCTCTTTCAAGCAACTAATCACTATGTTAATTATCAAGTCCATTAGCAAATCATCATTTGTGGATTAACAACTAGCAAGCATTAAGAATTATAACAAGATCAACCAAAGATACGCCCTAAACAACTAATATCTTAGGTTAGGAACATAAATCTCTTGTCTAGTTGGTCTTGGCATTTCATCAAACACTTGGTGTTCATGAAATGCCTTGTGATCTAGATCCACTCTTTCAAGCTAGATCTAGCATTGGGGACTCTAAACAAGAAGGAATATAAGATTATCTAACCCTAAACACCACTAATCAAACCCTAGATCACCCTAATCTACCACATCTCAAGATCCTAAAAGGACTACTAAAGATCCATCAAGAACACCTTAAAATCGATTATGATAGGTTAATTATCTGTTAGGATTCACCATCTGAATTAGTTCTTCATCATAGGTTGTTCTCAAAGCTAATTCTAGGTTGACGAATCTGGAACTTAGATCTTAGGATAATTGATTAGGCGCGAGAGTGCGATTAATTACCTGATAGACCTTAGGTGAGCAAATTGATTATTCGCAAAGAGATTTGGTTTAATCAATTTGTGAACATATCAAACCTGATTTTAAAGCTGATTTAGACTTTAGGATTCGCAAAGAGATTTGGAATTCTTAGGATCTAGATTTAGATAGTTTTCACAACGAGAGTTGGTTAGCTATATCTTAGTGATTTGAGTTCAAGAACCGTACTAAATCTGAATCCTGTTAGATAGTTTAGCTGCATTCATTGATTTCCTGAGAAATACCCTGGGCCTATATTCTCTCTACTGTTTACAACACTTTTGATTTACGTAATTGCTTTCAATACCATTGATCACTTAGCGTAATTTAACATCTCGAATCTATTGTGTGTTTCCTTGAGTCTTTGTGGTTCGACCCCTACACTTACTACAACAACTGCTTTAGTATCTTAGGGTATTAAATTGAGCATATCATTTCACGGCCTGACTCCTTGTGGTTGAGGCAAAATTCTTCAAGACGTGCACTTTCTTCCATTTGATGGGTACTGGGAAATAGTAGCGTAGGAGAAACTGTCCCAACAACATAGAAGAATCGATGTCACCAATAAAAAAGACCAGCTAGTGATCTTGTCGTACGCTCAGTACAATTCCTCTATGAGGTGGTAGTATTTCCATGCGCTTTCACATTGATGATTGAAGCATCGACAATCGTCTCTTCTTTGATATCGCCTATGATATCTTTATCTGTGCACATCTTCTCCTCGCCATGGTCGGTCTCGGTTCTGATGTCCTCATCACACCCTCCCCCTTGGAAATGTTTCGTCCTCGAAACTTCTTGACCTGCACCAAGATAGAGCAAGTTATTATCTTCGTAAAGAAGTGAGTCTACAGATATACCTCGCAGAAATTTTTTGTTGCGACTCGGGTGGGATTGATGCTAAGCATCTGGTGGTTCTTCTTTGATCAGCAAAGAGGCAATGACTCCTCTACACGGCGTTCTGCTGACTTCCTTGGTTAGTATGGTTGTCGTTTTAGTGAAATCTCCTTTTTCACTTTCGATGTCGCCATTGATCTTTTGCGGTTTTGGCTCTGGTTGCTTCTCTTTGGTACCTGAAATATTCTCTACACCTTTGGCAAGAAGCAAGCGTGTTATGGCAGTCATGGAGTTATCATAAACAACAGAGCAAAATTCAGTTTGAGGCAAAGACAAGCGTAATATACACGAACCGGAATTTTCAAAATTCAACTCATCATTTTCTACTTCGCTAGTCTCTTTTTCCAATTCAACTGATGAAATATTTTCTGATTTTCTAACTGGGCATGTCTTAGCAAAATGTCCTTTTGATGACATCTATAACAGATCGTAGTATCTACTTTAGAGAGTTTAGAAAACTTACATTGCTTTGTTGTACTTTGCGACTTAAGCGATGGTTTTGTGCTTCTCAGGTGAGCTATGACCGATGGGCTAGGATTTGATTTAACTTCTGTAGCTGCCACTGGTTTCTTAGCCCTTGTATTCTTCTCCAGAATTCCTTGAAGCACTTTCTTTGGCTCGGGACAGCAAGTGTTCTTGTGGTCAAGAATAGGCTGCGGTTTTGGTGTTGACATCGAACTTTTCAAAGTTGTTTGGAACAGATGCCTCTTGGGAGTGTAGTTACGATTGTAGGATTTTGGTACAAACTCCTTATACATACGCTGCTTGAGATCACCCCAAGTGATGATCGGATTATGATAGTAGCCCCGAACATTTTCTTGTTGCCACCACGTAAAAGCTTCTCCAACAAGGGAGTCAATTGCGCATGATAGTCTCTTCTCCTTTGGGATGTTATGGGACCGACACCAATTCTCCATTTCCTTCTCCCACCGTAGATAGCTTTCTGGTCCTTGTTCATGACCTGAAAAATATATACGATGAGATTCACAATCTCCTTCATCTGTCGACTCGCCATACGGATCATCTTGAGCCTGGTCGTTGACGTGCGCTTGGTTTGATCATGGATTCTCCTAGTGATCTTGTCGTACGCTCAGTACAATTCCTCTATGAGGTGGTAGTATTTCTATGCGCTTTCACATTGACGATTGAAGCATCGACAATCGTCTCTTCTTTGATATCGCCTATGATATCTTTATCTGTGCGCATCTTCTCCTCGCCATGGTCGGTCTTGGTCCTCATCAAGAGGCATTATGTGTCCTTCTGGAATCTCGGCTTTCGCCCAATAGTGTTTCACCCTTTGTCCATTGACAATGAACTCTTCGCCTGAAGGATTTGTCAGGACAATCGCACCATGTGGTCTAACTTCCTTGACTGTGAAAGGACCTGACCAACAAGAACACAATTTACCAGGAAACAGATGCAAACGAGAGTTATACAGAAGTACCTGATCATTTGGTTCAAAGTGTCTGGAGATGATCTTTTTGTCATGGTATGCCTTAGTCCTCTCCTTGTACATCTTCGAGTTCTCATAGGCAAGATGCCTAATCTCATCGAGCTCATTCAGCTTGATGAATCACTTCGCATCAGTAGACTTGATGTCGAAGTTCATCAACTTTGTAGCCCATGCTGCCTTGTGCTCGATTTCCACTGGAAGATGGCATGCCTTTCCATACAACAAGTGAAACGATGTAGTCCCAAGTGGTGTCTTGAAAGCAGTCCTGTAAGCCCAAAGTGCGTCATCCAGCTTCACAAACCAATCCTTCCTGGTAACATTCACTGTTTTCTCTAGAATCTCTTTGATCTGCCTGTTGGAAACCTCAACTTATCCACTGGTCTGAGGGTGATAAGGAGTAGCAACACGATGGTTCACACCATACTTCTTCAGAAACCTTTCGAAAATCTTGTTGATAAAGTGAGAGCCACCATCACTTATCAAAATCCGAGGTACTCCAAATCGAGGGAAAATGATGGTCTTAAACAGCTTAAAGACCACCGAAGAATCATTGGTTGGACTAGCAATGGCTTCAACCCACTTAGACACATAATCCACATCAACCAAGATGTATTTGTTTCCATATGACGAAGGAAGGGGACCCATAAAATCAATGCCCCAACAATCAAAAATCTCAACCTCAAAGATGAAATTATGTTGCATCTCATGTTTCTTACTGATCTTCCCTCTCCTCTGACAGGCATCGCACTGCGAAACGAAAGCATGAGCATCCTTAAACATAGTAGGCCACCAGAAACCTGCTTGAAGAACCTTGGACACTGTCTTGAAAGTGGCAACGTGTCCAGCATAGTCGGATCCATGGCAATGAAACGAAACATTAGGCACCTCAAACTCAGCAATGCATATCCTGTAAATACCATCAAAACAATGCTTGTACAGGTAGGGTTCATCCCAAAAGTATCGCCTTATGTCACGCAAGAACTTCTTCTTGTCATAGTTCTTGAGGTGCTTTGGTTCTGCATCTACAGCGAGGTAGTTAGCGATATCAGCATACCATGGTTGATCAGAATCGGCTGCAGCCACTAGATACTCCTCTGAAACACCAAGGTGTTCAACAATCAAAACTGGTTCGGGAATCGTCGGGTATCGACCGACACCATAGGAGTGTCGATCGATACCGAGACCTGCAATTCGTGAGAATTGCTGAGTTTCTGCGAAACCCATTTGAAACTCAGTTTCAATGAAGTAAACGGACTCTTCTGGTAGTTGATCATCAATCAGCACGTCAGCGTCGATCCGAATTCTCGAAAGATGGTCAGCGACTCCGTTCTATACTCCTTTCTTGTCCTTAACCTCAATGTCAAAACCTTGTAGCAAGAGAACCCATCGAAAAAGGCAAGGCTTAAAATCCTTGTTCTGCATCAGATACTTGAAAGCAGCATGATCAGTATGAACAATCACTTTGCTCCCAATCAAGTAGGATCGAAATTTCTCAAAGGAGAAGACAACTGCAAGTAGTTCCTTCTTTGTGGTGCTGTAGTTCCTCTAAGCATCATCCAATGTCCTGCTGGCATAGTAGATGACGTACAGCTTCTTATCCTTTCTTTGATCCAGAACAGATCCAACAGCAAAATCACTAGCGTCGCACATGATCTCAAAAGGCAAAGTCCAATCAGGAGGTTGCACAATAAGAGCACTCACCAAAGCCTTTTTAATCTCCTCAAAGGTTGCAAGACATTCAGATGTGAAGTCGAATTTGATCTCCTTGCATAATAAGGCGGTGAGTGGGCGTGCTATCTTGGAAAAATCTTTGATAAACCTCCTGTAAAACCCAGCATGACCAAGGAAGCTTCGAATATCCTTCACGGAATTTGGTGGTTGGAGGCTTGTCATAACCTGAATCTTGGCTTTGTCAACTTCGATCCCAGCCTCAGAAACCTTGTGCCCAAGCACAATGCCATCTTGAACCATAAAGTGACACTTTTCCCAATTAAGGACCAAATGCTTCTCTTCGCACCTCTGTAGCACCTTGCACAAGTTAGCCAAACAGTCCTTGAACGATGATCCATACACTGAAAAATCATCCATGAACACCTCCATAAAATCCTCAATCATGTCTGTGAAGATAGACATCATGCATCTCTGAAAAGTAGCTGGAGCTTTACACAATGCAAATGGCATTCTCCTGTATGCGAATGTGCCATATGGACATGTAAAAGTTGTCTTCCCTTGATCATCTGGATGTATCGGAATCTGGAAGAAACCTGAATACCCATCGAGAAAGCAGTAGTAGGGATGACTAGCCAACCTCTCCAACTTCTTGTAGTCAATGCACATTCGGTGTCCAGTGATAGTTCTAGTAGGAATCATCTCATCATTTTCATTCTTCACCACGGTTATCCTTCTTTTCTTAGGAACAACGTGCACTGGACTGACCCAAGAGCTATCCGAAATAGCATAGATGACACCAGCTTTCAAAAGCTTCATCACCTCCTTTTTGACCACTTCCTTCAGATTCGGATTCAGCCTCCTCTGATGCTCAATTGAGGCCTTTGACTCATCCTCAAGGTGAATCTGATGCATGCACAGGTCTGGTGATATACCTGAAATGTCATCAAGAGAATAGCCAAGAGCTTTGCGATACTTGCGCAGCTTGCCCAACAGTAAGGCAATCTATGTGTTGTTCAAAGAAGCATTAACAATTACTGGGTACGTAGAATTAGGACCAAGAAAACTATACCTCAGATTTGGTGGGAGTGGCTTTAGTTCCACCTTAGGAGCATTCTCTGCACTTCAATCTCCAAGCCCAGCAGCTTGCTTAGAACTTTCGGCCAACTCTCCTTCTAGACGCAGGGTATCGACCGATACAAAGGGAGTATCGATCGATACCAGTGATGCTGAATCGAGCATCTTCGAGTATCCAGCAGTATCATCGCACGAATGGACCTCCGAAGTGGCTGAACAGACCAATGCTCTCTCTAATGGATCCTCAGGATGCATCTCCAGGAAGTACTCTTCAGCTATGTCACTGAAAGTGTCGACAAAGAAGGTCTGCCCATCGATGGTTGGTCTCTTCATCATCTTATCCATATTAAAAGTCATGACCAAATCACCGATGTTGAGAGCGATCTTCCCATTCCTGCAATCAATCAAAGCACCAGATGTTGCAAGGAATGGTCTGCCTAGGATAAGAGGATCCTTAGGCTCAGCATCATACTCCGGGATCAAGGAATTCCCAATCTTAATCGGGACATCTTCGAGTAACCCCTCTGGAAGTCTAACTGAACGATCAACAAGTATCAGGGAGATCCTTGTGGTTGTGAAGTGTGTCATCCCCATCCTTTTGGCAACTGAATATGGCATGAGGTTGACACTTGAGGCAAGGTCACAAAGAGAACGCTCAAATCTGTCTGTGAATATCGTACAATCCAACACAAAGCTTCCTGGATCTGGTAGTTTTTTTGGAATTCTGTTGGTCAAGATTGCACTGCACTCATGAGTAATCATCAAGCATCCTTCTTCAAGGTTCACGTTGCTGGACACCATCCTCTTGGCATATCTCCTGAAGGCTGGAGAAGTCTTGATGGCATCGATAAAAGGAAGTTCAACAATCAACTTATCCATAATTGCCTTGCATCTAGAGTCTTCAACCTCCTTCTTAGTCTTCCCAGAAGCCCTGGGATTAGGTATCCTCGGTGTTTAAACTCTTTCTGCAACTACATTAGGTACTTATTTCGAAACCTTAGGAGTTGATTCGACTGCAGGATTAGTATCGACGATACCGGAGTGGTATCGATCGATACATAGGGTTTTGATTTGTCTCGTGAAAGTATCTTGATAGGTGTCGATCGATGCTGGCTAGTGTCAATCGACACCGGAGCGATTTCAGTATCCTCATCATCAAGATCGACGAAAATATCTGCAGTTTGGCCAAATTTCACTCCTGGATTGACCTCTTTTCCACTCCTCAAGGTGATTGCATTGATGTGAGCCCTTGAGTTCTCTCCTTTCCCTGGAAGAAAACCTTCTTGCCTTTTCACAGCCTCTGAAGTCTGAGCGACCTGAAGTTACAGCTTTTTCTGCTGAATATTAATAGCGTCGATCCTTCCACTCAGATCATTGTACAAGACATCAATCTTCCCATTGAAATCCACAGTGAGCTTCTGCTGTCCTTGGATAAGTTGTTCAAACATAGACTCGATCGTGCTGTCGGGGAGCTTAGTAGGTATAGGCTGATAAGATGAGTTTCCATAGTTCCAGGCTGATAAGTTGAGTTTCCATAGTTCCTAGCATACCCACTGTTCGGAGATGATTTATGGGCCAAACTGATTCGAACCTCCTTGCTGAGAATTGTTGTTGAAGTTTCGGTTGTTATTGAATTGATTCCTCTGGCCTTGAAAACCAGAACCACCAATGTAGTTGACATCCTCTACTTCATCCTCATTGAAAACCTCAACATCTTCAGCAAAATGAACAACTTTCGTTTGCTTGCCCATCAGAAGACTGTGCATAGAATTTAACTTGGCTTGAACCTCAGCAATCTGTCAACCTTCCATGCTACCAGCTAGCTTCTTCCGCTCAAAATCAGCATTCTTGGTGCTATTGCTAGACGCCAAATTCTCAATCAACACATAAGCTTCATCAGGATACCTGGTGTTGAAGTTTCCATTGCTCGAAGCGTCCAAAGTCATCTGATACCTCCAATCAAGTCCTCTGAAGAAGAAACCCATCAGCTGAACATCAGAGTACCTGTGGTGTGGACAATCTCTCTGATATGATTTGAATCTCGTCCAAGTAGCCTTGAACGCCTCAGTAGGTCCTTGAGAAAATTGGGAGATCTTGTTCCTCATATCCTCGGATCGTGCATCATCATAGAAGTTGTTCAGGAAAGCAGTCTTAGTCTCTTCCCAGTTAGTCAGTGATCAAGGAGTTAACTGCTTCAGCCAGTAAGTCGCATCTCCACCAAGAGAGTATGGGAAGAGCTTGTAGAAGAGTTAATCATAGGACACTCCATTGCTCTTGATGCTAGTGACCAAATCCTCAAACCTCTCAATATGGTCCATGGGATGTTCATTGGAAAGACCATGAAAAGGGTGCTGACCGACAAGAGTGTAGTATGCAGGTTTCAGCTCAAAGTCATTCCTCTGAAAAGCAGGAGGACGAATCGCTGATCGATTGGCGTAAAACTGATCAGGCCTGTTGTACTCACCAATCGTTCTACCACGATTAACCACAACGTTCCCTGCATTTGCATTCCCAGCAACATTCCCAGCGACATTCTCAGCGACAACATGAGCATGTGGGATGATGTTCCCCTCTCCATCCAATCGTTGTCCTCTCTCATTGCACAATCGACACTCTTGGTCTCTGTAAGCACCAGCTTCATCTTGAACCAACTCCACTTGATTGTTTTTCATCTCTGCTGGCTTCTTTGCTCTTCTGTTTGTGCGTTCCAAAAGTGCTAGCTGCTCAAGTGACAAATCAACTAGCTGAGTGCTCTTGTTCCTTCTGGTTTCACGAATATGCATACACCTGAAAACAAGAGTCAAGAACGTAAGTAACTCGGCAACACGACGAGTATCGACCGATACTAGATAGTATCGATCGATATCAACAAAAAGAAAACGACGAGTATCGACCGACACTAGATAGATTCGATCGATACCGACGAACTTAGTCGAAATTCTAAGACTAAAATCTAATGGCGAAATTGAGTCATCGGCAACGGCGCCAAATTTGATAAGCTCAAATTAATACCCTAAAGTACTACAGCTTTGTCGGTTGTAATACTTAGGGATCGAATCCACAGAGACTCAAGGAAACACACAATAGATTGTATAGAAGAGAATTAAGCTAAGAAATCAATGTAATTGAAAGCAAAACGTAAATTAAACTGGTTGTAAATTCGATTGGAGAAAGATAGGTTCATGGTATTTCTCAGGAAATCAATGAATGCAGACAAACTAATTAAACAGGGTTCAGATTGTGCACGGTTCTTGAACTCAAATCACAAATGTATAATTAACCAACTCTCGTTGCGAGAATTATCTAAGCCTAGATCCTGGAATTCCAATTCTCTTTGCGAATCCTAAAGTCTAAACCAGCTTTTAGTTCAAGTTTGATTTGTTCACAAAACAACTAAACCAAATCTCTTTGCGAATAGTTATTTTGCTCACCCTAGGTTATATCAGGTAATTAATCGCACTCTCGTGCCTAATCCATTATCATAAGATCTAAGTTCTAGGTGATCAATCCAGAATTAGCTTTGGAAACAACATATGACGAAGAACTAATTCAGATGGTGAACTCTAAACAACTAATCAACCTAGCATTCAGAGAAATCCGTTACGAGAACCCTAAACCTAAAGTGGATCTACTCAGACATGGAAATTGAAGCAATAAACATGTTTGAATAAATCATCAAATAAATAAGAAAGAGTAATAAGAGGGTTCGAAATCTTCTCTCGGACGAGCAGAGTTTCAGACTTGTCTCCCTTCAAAAGCTCTCTCACAAAACCAAAGTAAAATAAAGCATAGCCTTCAAAGTGGCTGTAAAATCCTATTAAATAACCTAAATCACGTTTTGGGGCTTCTTGTAAATAATAAAGTCTTCTGGGCAATTTTGCAATTATTCAACTCTTCATTAAAGTTGCGATCGTGTCTTGCTGCGGTGAGTATCGACCGATACTAGTCAGTATCGATCGACACCAAGGCTTCAAATCGGGTACTCAGCTACACGAACTTCTGCTTTGCTCCAAAATGCTCCAGAAAGTTTCCATATCTCTAATTATGCTCCAAACGTGCTAAAACCTGCAAAAGACTCTAAAACACTACAAAATAGTAGAAATACTTTATAAAACGGACTTATATCATGGCCTAAAAGGGGTAAAACCGTGATATATCAATGACATATATACGCTTTCTTCCGCTACAACAATGAGAGCAAGGAAGACATTCACGCCTATTTCATGAGAGCGAGACGTTCAACAACACCCTATGCCGCTTCCCATGTTATCTGAATCTACCATCCCGAGAAGTACAGAGAGTACCCGAACAAGATAAGCCAAGTGAAGTTAGAGGAATTCAACAACGTGGTCCATAATCTACCTAGAGGTACTACTTTTGCTAGAGCTTACAAGGATCATATAATTGGTCATTTCTTTTGTGAAAGCAAGGAGTCCATAACGGAGATAGAAGATCTTTTCGACAATGCCATGAATGGAAAACCCGTTAGGAGTCTCCACAAAATCAAAGAACAAGGACAGTTCCTTATCACTTGTAGCATCCAAGGAGTTGAATTTAAGAACGTTCTTTGTGATTCCGGAGCTTGCTTGAGCATCATGTCAAAATCGACCGCAAAGCGCATCGGTATTAAGCACATACACCATACCTGGAAAAAAATCAGCATGGCCGACGAGACTTGTGCCACAACAAAAGGGATTGCCCGAGACATGCCAATAAGAATCGGAGATTGCATAGCCCCTGTCGATTTTTACATCGTCCAAACAACGAAGAAAGATGTAACACCGATAATTCTAGGATGTCCGTTCTAATCAACCATTGGAGCCATCATGGATTGGCCAAATCGACGTGTTTCATTCGCTAACATCGACAAAGACGTGTTCTACACTGCCGTACCACTCAAAAAAGGAGAAGAAAGACGTTCTAGCACGATGGATCCTGAACTTGATCCCGATCCACGAACAAGCGATGATTCACATGACGAGGAAAACAAAAGGGGACCGAAGAAGACTTGTCGTAAGACACTGTCTTTCTACGACTAAGCTTACCTTGATACCAACGTCGAGCTAAACGACTTTAAACAAAAGCGCTCAATGGAAGGCAACCCATTTTAGGTACGTTTTTCTTTCTAGTTTGTCTTTCTTTTTCTACTAACTTTTTCTTTTCTTAGTTTTCAGATTTCTAAAAAACCAAAAAACCCAAAAAATCAAAAAACCGAAAAGACAAAAAGATGGAGACACGGTTCGAAGCTGCTCGGTCTAGCCCGAACCGCAAGGAAGGACTCGACTAAAAAAGAAGCTCGACCCACGGCTGCACAAGCCAGACCCGCGGCGAGCTAGCCCTTGGCCGCGTTCGGGATCAACCGACCCGCGGCCAGCTTGCCAATGGCCTCGGTTGCAACCCTTCGACCCGCGGCCAGCCCCATCCCGATCCTGATCGATTCAAAACCCATTCCCAATCACCCCCACATCCATTCCCATCACCATATCACCATCTACCACCCCCACATCCATTCCCCGACCGCATCCAGGTAAGTTTTGTTTTTCCCTTAAACTTTTTCAACTATTACATCCATCTATTTTTATTTCACACTGAGGACAATGTGATTTAAGTCGGGGGGGGGGGGATTTCATCCCTTACTAACTACCACTTCTTTCATTTGTTTTTGCATTTTGCATTTTTCGAAATTTTTCTTAAATGTTTTCAAGTTTTTTGAAAAGCGTAAGAATACGTTTTGAGGGAATGATGAAAGGAATCCATGACGATAACGGACCAATGTGCTTCTACGCTATCACCTAGTAACATGCTCTTTCGTAATTTGGTTCTAGACTAGGCGGTAGCTAGAGTTTCCTATTAATGCAAAATCCCCAGAGGAATTTAGACCGTAGAGATTCGAATATGCTAGCTCTATTTTATTTGGACTTAATATTGACTTAATTTTCTCATCAAGGGTTTAGGCAAAGATAACGAATCATACATTCATGACGTTCTTTCAATTTTTACCACTATTTGTCGTACATGAATGGCCAGCTCATCTTTAGTTGGTATCCCACCCGAAACTTAACCTTTGTTCATACCTCATGCAACTCTCTTTGTGACTTATGTGCAGATATGTGGAAAAACGCCGGAGAGGGAGGAAAGACACATCTTTCAGTCACTAAAGACGAAGACTATACGCGATCGGTGGTGGTGAATTCAACAAAGATGTGAGCTTGGTTATGCCTTAGCAAAACTCAAAATCATGGTAAATTTTCGTGCCCCTAAGACTCTACTTCAATAAAAGGCGTTTCCCCCTTTTGAAAAAAAAAATCGAAAATAAGTGAATGTGAACGTGAAAGGAAACAAGAGCCTTAAAAGAGTCTAGGTTGGTCGAAATACTTATGAGACATCCATGGTTCGTTTGTGAGAATTCTGTCATTCCGAGCCAACATAAAATTCTAAGTCTGGGGAATGACATAAAATTTATGTTTTCGGAAGGAAGGAGAAAGTGCAACATTTTTTTTGCAATAAGAAGTGACTGGAAGTTGTGGTGATCAATAGGTCATTCTCTTGCTGTTTTGCATAATATCTCACACCCTCCGGTGAAATTACGGTAACCCGAAACACTCTTAACCTCACCTCTAAATGTCTTAAATACCTAGCATCGATTATCTTGGTTTAATCCTTTTGATGAGAAACCCACGCCTATACTTAATGAATGTAGAAAGCTAGTTGACCTGATTTTTGGATTTTGAAAGTTTATATTTCGTATAACGGAAACCATGGACTAGCGTTACGGGAACTTCTAGTGAGAATTTTCTAGGCTAGATTGCGATTGATGTAGTTCGATGGTTATGGTTTAGAAGGACACTCTCTGAGATCCCTAGTTCCCAATGATTTTCGTTTGATCATTTCCAAGCTTGAGCTTTGTCTTGTTTGAGGACAAACAAGGTTTAAGTCTGGGGGTGTGATAACATCGTATTCTTACCCGTTTTGCTATATATTTTAGAACACTTTAATAAGTGTTCCACTTGGTTTTCTATGCTTTTATTATGGGTTTCGCATGTTTGCGGTTTTAAGACTCTTTTCAGGTAACTCAAGATTAAATTGTGCATTACAGAGCAAATGTACGTTTTTGGATAAACTTGGATCGTCAAGAAGTCTTGCAGCTTATGAAGACCTTTTCACCGTCCGATCATCCCTAAATTTGGATACAACATAGTAGAGACATCCAGCTTTCAAATGCATGTGGATTAGAGACAATCCAACGGTTGGATCCTTAATTATACCCGAAGCACTGAAGACAAATGAAGCTGCCCTGAAGAAGCAGTTCACCGCGCCTAGAGGACTCCCAGCCGCGGCCAAGCATCAGTTCGCCGCCCCTGGAGCCATTCCACCCGTGGCCAAGGTCCATTTCGCCGCTACCAATCAAGAACGCAGGGGCGACGTACCAACGGCTGGTCAACAAGATGTTTGCGAAACAGGTCGGCAAAATAATGGAGGTCTACATCCATGACATGCTAGTGAAGTCACTTGACGAGAAGAACCACGTCGAACATTTGCGAGATTGCTTCAGACAACTGAATATGCATAACATGAGGTTAAATCTGGCGAAATGCAGATTCGCCGTGACCTCGGGTGAGTTCCACGGGTACCTCGTTACCCACCGGGGTATAGAGGCAAATCCAAAGCAAATAAGTGCGACGATTGAAATGGCATCACCAAAGACGAAACGCGAGGTTCAACGTCTGATGGGATGCATTGCCACCTTAAACAACTTCATTTCACGGTCCACCAACAAATGCCTGCCATTCTACGACACCTTACGAGGCAATAAATGGAAAGATGCGAAGACTCCTTTTATGAGCTCAAGCGGTACATGGCCAGCCCGCCAATCCTTGCCAATCCCGTAGAAGGCAAGCCTTTATTCCTTTACATTGCCGTGTGAACACCATCAGTCAGTGAAGTGCTCGTCAAGGAGGAGCGTGGAGAGCAAAGGTCGATCTTCTATGTCAGCCAAACTCTGACTGACGCAAAAACCATATATCTGCAGATGGAAAAACTGGCACTCGCAGTGGTTATGTTAGCAAGCAAGTTACGACCTTACTTCCAATCGCATTCCATCGTGGTGCTGGCCACTTTCTCTTAATGAACCATCCTACACAGTCCGAGCCAATTAGGGAGACTAGAAAAGTGGGTCGTCGAACTCAATGAATATGACAACGAGTAGCGGAATAGAACATGTGCGAAATCCCAGGTACTCGCAAACTTCATAGTCAAGCTCCCAACCGAAGGAATTGAAGAACCAATGCCCGACTCAACCTGGACACTTCACGTTGACGGCTCATCCTCAAAGCAAGGATCCAGAGTAGGAGTTCGTCAGACATCCCCGACCGGCGAAATCTTAGAGCATTCGTTCTAGCTGATCTACCCAGCTTCAAATAACGAAGAAGAATACGAAACCTTGATTGCCGGTTTAAAACTCGCTCAAGGAATAAAAGTACCAAACATAAGCGCATTATGCGATTCCCAGCTGGTGGCAATTCAGTTCAATGGAGAATATGAAGCCAGAGACGAGAGGATGGAAACGTATCTAAAGATTGTCCAGGAATTGGCCAAGCGATTCAACGAGTTCACACTCACCTGAATCCCTCGCGGCGAGAATACCTAAGCCGATGCCCTAGCCGCTCTAGCGTCAACCTCGGACCCTGGTTTAAGAAGAGTGATCCCCGTCGAATTCATCGAGAACCCGAGCATCGGTTCACCTGGAATCATTATCGACGCACCATATGAACTACCAGTCGAGAATGAGGTAGTGGATATGGACGTCGATATGACCCATCCGCACTTACGTCATGGATGGAGAGGTGCCACCAGACAAGTGGGCTGCCCAAAAACTCAAGGCGCATGCAACCCGATATATCCTGATAGATGGAGACGTTTTCAAATGGAGAATCTCATGACCACTAATGACATGCGTCGAAGGCTCGCAAGCAAGACAGGTAATGGAGGAAGTCCATAGAGGCTCATGTGGCAACCATTCCGGTGGAAGAGCCCTCACAATCAAAATCAAATGACATAACTAATACTGGCCAACTATGGCGTACTCTTGTCCTATCGAACTACCCCGCGCCGCGCCACAGGCGAGATACCCTTCGCCCTCGTATACATGATATGCTCAAATTAATACCCTAAAAGTACTAAGCAGTAGTTGCAGTAAAGTAGGGGTCGAACACAAGGACTCACAGAAACGCACAATAGATTATGTAGTATCGAATCAAGCTAAGCAATTCAGTTGAAACAAAAAGCAATAAACAGTAAAAAGTTGTAAATTATATGGGAGAAATATAGGTTCAGGGATATTTCTCAGGAAATCAATATGAATGCAGGTAAACTAACTAACATGATTCAGATTTAGCGCTGTTCTTGAACTCAAATCACTAAAGTATAATTAACCAACTGTCGTTACGAGAATTATCTAAATCTAAATCCTAGAAATTCCAAATCTCTTTGCGAATCCTAAAGTCTAAATCAGCTTTTAAATCAGGTTTGATTTGTTCACAAAACAACTAAACCAAATCTCTTTGCGAATAGTTATTTTGCTCACCCTAGATTCTATCAGGTAATTAATCGCACTGTCATGCCTAATCAATTATCCTAAGATCTAAATTCCAGATTCGTCAACCTAGAATTAGCTTTGAACACAACCTAAGGTGAAGAACTAATTCAGATGGTGAATCCTAATCAACTAATCAACCTAGCATTCAGAGAAAACCCTTATGAGAACCCTGAACCTAAAGTGGATCTACTCAGACATGGAAATTGAGGCAATAAACATGTTTGAATAAATCATCAAATAAAATAGAAAGAGTAACAAGAGGGTTCGAAATCTTCTCTCGGACGAACAGAGTTTCAGACTTTTCTCCCTTCAAAAGCTCTCTCTCACAAATCAAAGCAAAATAAAGCATAGCCAACAAAGTGGCTGTAAAATCCCTATAAATAACCTAAATCACGTTTTGGGGCTTCTTCTAAATAATAAAGACTTCTGGACCAAATTGCAATTCTTCAACTCTTGGAAAAGTCGCGACTCGTGTCTGCTGTGATGAGTATCGACCGATACTAGGCAGTATCGATCGATACCTAGCGTCAGATCGGGTACTCAGGAACACGAATTTCAGCTTTGCTCCAAAATGCTCCAGAAAGCTCCAATATCTCCAATAATGCTCCAAACGTGCTAAACCCTGTAAAAGAATCTAAAATACAACGAAATAGTAGAAAGACTCTATAAAACGGACTTATATCATGGCCTAAAAGGGGTAAAAACCATGATATATCAAAACGGAGGTAGTTGCTGACAACGTTTTTGTTTTTCTTAGAGTCATAAAATAATTAAAAAAAAAATTGTCGTTTTATTGAATCAAAAATTTGTTGAAATTATGATCATGTGCTTGAATCTATTGTTCTGATTTTGTTTTTGAGTGACCAGTGTTACAGAATCAGTTCTAGATCGACTAATGAAAAATCCAAAGACTGACCAGTTGACTAGAAAACACCCATGTCTCCAGCAGAGTTCTTCTAAAGCCTGAGCCAAATTTTTGCACTTCATCAATGTGGTTAGTGTTCATAGAGCTTGATTCATCATTCATATCTGACAAAGGAACCCATGTGTTTAAAGTAATGGTATCTCTCTCCCCTATTATAAGTTGATAAATAAGAGCATAAAAAGATGAAATAATTTTCTTCTAAGTAGAGGGCTAGAAAAATTTCCAGCGATCCCATTATTCTACTTGTGAAAGAATGATCACACAAAGGTTGAAAGCGAGGTTAGGAAAATTTCCCGTGATACCACTATTCGTCTATGCCTTTGATACATAGAGAGGGAAGAACCGAGGATTAGGTGGCAAACACCATCAATACTCGCGTTTCGGACCTTAATGTGTATATGCAGATCCAAAAAGATAGAAAGAACATAATGAGAAACAAGTCTGGGGGAGAGAAAACAAAACCAAAAAGTGTGTGAATTGGGTAATTCTTTTGTCGTGATATTGTATGGTAAAAAATCTAGAAGGTTCTTGAACATTGGCTGCAGCGATGAAACTGGCGATAAGGGTTTTATTTGGACAATGTTGCAAGATAATGTGTGGAGTCTGGGAAAGCTGTGAATGTCTACGGAGAAGTACATGGTTGTTAGATCAAAAGCTGATTAGGTGACATTTGGGTGCTTGGGAAAAAGATCTTTGCGATGGTTCATGAACAGGTGAGTCTCCGTGTTTTCAAACCTCTTTCTCTGGTTTAGCTTTCAATTTGCTTGAGGGCAAGCAAAGGCTAAGTCTGGGGGAGTTGATATATCATGGATTTTACCCCTTTTAGGCCATGATATAAGTCCGTTTTATAGAGTCTTTCTACTATTTTATAGTGTTTTAGAGTCTTTTACAGGTTTTAGCACGTTTGGAGCATAATTGGAGATATTGGAGCTTTCTGAAGCATTTTGGAGCAAAGCAGAATTTCGTGTAGCTGAGTACCCGATTTGAAGCTTTGGTATCTATCGATACTGACTAGTATCGGTCGATACTCACTGCAGCAAGACACGATCGCGACTTTTCCAAGAGTTGAAGAATTGCAAAATTGCCCAGAAGACTTTATTATTTACAAAAAGCCCCAAAACGTGACTTAGGTTATTTATTAGGATTTTACAGCCACTTTGATGGCTATGCTTTATTTTACTTTGGTTTTGTGAGAGAGCTTTTGAAGGGAGACAAGTCTGAAACTATGTTCGTCCGAGAGAAGATTTCGAACCCTCTTGTTACTCTTTCTTATTATCTATTCGAGTATTTATTCAGTCATGTTTATTGCTTCAATTTCCATGTCTAAGTAGATCTCTTGTTAGGTTTAGGGTTCTCATTAGGGATTTCTTTGAATGCTAGGTTGATTAGGTGTTTAGGGTTCATAATCTGAATTAGTTATTCGCTTTAGGTTGTTCTCAAATCTAATTCTAGATTGATCACCTAGAACTTAGATCTTAGGTTAATCAATTAGGCACGACAGTGCAATTGAGAAACCTGATAGAACTTAGGGTGAGCAAAATAACTATTCGCAAAGAGATTTGGTTTAGTTGTTTTGTGAACAAATCAAACTTGAACTAAAATCTGGTTTAGACTTTAGGATTCGTAAAGAGATTTGGAATTCTAGGATTTAGACTTAGATAATTCTCGCAACGATAGTTGGTTAATTATACTTTAGTGATTTGAGTTCAAGAACCGTGCGTAACCTGAACCCTGATTAGTTAGTTTATATGCATTCATTGATTTCCTGAGAAATACCCTGAACCGAACATTCTCCCATCGATTTTACAACTTTTTTATTGTCTATTGCTTTTTGTTTCGTCTGAATTGCTTAGCTTGATTCGATACTATTCGGTCTATTGTGTGATTTTCTGAGTTCTTGTGTTCGACCCCTACATATACTACAACAACTGGTTTAGTACTTATAGGGTATTAATTTGAGCATATCAAAATTCCCGGCATACGTCGCAGACTCCTACCCGGGCAAGAGGGACTCAATTACTTGATGCTCCTCGATGGATTGGACTTACTGAACGAACATCACGACCAAGCCCTTGTCTGTATACAAAACTACCAATAAGCAACAATCAAATACTATAACTCCAACGTTCGGGGCAGAAGATTCAACGAAGGAGACCTAGTCCTTCCCAAAGTTTTTCCGAACACAGCCGAACAAAACGCTGGTAAGCTCATAGCCAACTGCGAAGGACCTTACAAAATCACTATGGTGGTTCGACCAGGAGTGTATGAGCTCGCCTACATGTCCGATGTTCCAATCCCAAGATACTCCCATCTTTTGTAAACGCGACTTTTCGCATTAAGTTTTTATCAATACATTGCACTTGCCCTCATCATCCTCGTCTGTTGCTGGCCCCAACAACGAGCACATTGATATGCTCAAATTAATACCCTAACTAGTACTAAAGCAGTTGCTGCAGTAAATCAGGGGTCGAACACAAGAACTCAGTTATCACACAATAGATTGTATAGATCCAAAATACGCTAAATCAAAAGATGTAATTGAAAACAAGTATGCAAGTAAAAGTGTTGTAAATTCAGTTGGAGAAAGATAGGTTCAAGGTAATTCTCAGGAAATCAATGAATGCAATCAAACTAGCTAATCAGGGTTCAGATTACGCACTGTTCTTGAACTCAAATCACTAAAATATAGCTAACCAACTCTCGTTGCGAAAACTATCTAAATCTAAATCCTAGGAATTACAAATCTCTTTGCGAATCCTAAAGTCTAAATCAGCTTTAATATCAAGTTCGATTTGTTCACAAATCAATTAATCCAAATCTCTTTGTGATTAATCAATTTGCTCACCCTAGTTCTGTCAGGTAATTAATCGCACTCTCGTGCCTAATCAATTATCTTAAGATCTAAGTTCTAGGTGATCAATCCATAATTAGCTTTGAGAATAACCTAAGGTGAAGAACTAATTCAGATTATGAACCCTAAGAAACAAATCAACCTAACATTCAAAGAGATCCCTATGAGAAAACCCTAATCCTAACAGGTGATCTACTCAGACATGGAGATTGAAACAATAAACATGACTGAATAAATACTCAAATAAATAATAAGAAAGAGTAACAAGGGTTCGAAATCTTCTCTCAGATGAACAAAGTATCAGATCTGTCTCCCTTCAAAAGCTCTCTCTCAAAATCGAGAAAATAAAACGTAGCCTACAAAGTGGCTGAAAATCCTAATTAAATAACCTAAACACGTTATGGGCCACCTTGTAAATATCAAAGTCTTCTGGGCCAATTCTGTAATTCTTCAACTCTTCAATAAGTCGCGATCCTTCTGTTTCCTCGCCGGGTATCGATCGATACTCATGTGATTTCGACGTCTTAGCTACACGGATCTCTGCTTCGCTCCAGAATGTTCCAGAAAGCTCCAATATCTCCAATTATGCTCCAAACGTGCTATAACCTGTAAAAGACTCTAAAAGACTACAAAACGCTAGAAAGACTCTATAAAAAGGACTTATATCATGGCTTAAACAGGGTGAAAACCATGATATATCAACTCCCCCAGACTTAGCCTTTGTTTGCCCTCAAGCAAAACAGAAAACTAAACCAGAGAAAGAGGTTTGAAAACGCGGAGACTCACCTGTTCACGAATCATCGAAATGATCTTCTTTCGAAGTACCCAAATGTCACCTGACCAGCTTTTGATCTAACCACCATGTACTTCTCCGTAGACATTTGCAACTTTCCCAGACTCCACACATTATCCCACAGCATTGTCCAAGTAAAGCCCTCATCGCCAGTTTCATCGCTGCAGCTAATGTTCAAGAACCTTCTAGATTCTTTACCATACGATATCATGACAAGGAACCACCCTTTTTCACACTTTTATATAACTTTCTCTCCCCCAGACTTATTTATTATTGTGTTCTCTTTTTTTTTTTTTAGAACTTGCATATATATATCAAGGTCCGAAACGCGAGTATTGATGGTATTTGCCACCGAATCCCCGGTTCTTCTCTCTCAATGTATCAAAGGATGTAGACGAATAATGGCATCATAGGAAAATCCTAGCCTCACTTCCAATCCCTTGTGTGATCATTCCCTCTTGAATAGAATAATGGGATCCTTGGAAATTTTCCTAGCCCTCTACTCAGAAGAAAATCATTTCATCTTTTATGCTATTATTTATCAACTTATAATAGGGGAGAGAGATACCATAACTCTAAACATATGGGTTCCTTTATCAGATATGAATGATGAATCAAGCTCTATGAACACTAACCACATTGATGAAGTGCAAAAATTTGGCTCAGGCTTCAAAAGAACTCTGCTGGAGACATTGATGTTTTCTAGTCAACTGGTCAGTCCTTGGGTTTTTCATTAGTCGATCTAGAACTGATCCTGTAACACTGTTCACTCAAAAACAAAATCAAATCAATAGGTTCAAGCACAGGATCATCATCTCCAACAAGTTTTGACTCAATAAAACAATTTTGACTCGATAAAAACGACTGACTCTAAGAAAAACAAACAATGTCAGCAGACACCTCCCCCAGACTTGAACCACACTGTCCCCAGTGTTATCTAGCCTAGAGTCAGTGAAAGAAAACAAAAGAACAGAAGAAAATCGGGAGAAACAAGAAGTTACCTTGCTGGAACATTGAGTATCGATCGACACACAGCCTGGTATCGATCGATACCAGACTTAAATCGACATGAACCTTTCTCAATTGCGCAGGGTATCGATCGATACTGAAGGGTATCGATCGACACTCTGGTGATTTCGAGTTCACTACAAGAAAAACAGGTTTTAATAGCAATATAGGATAGCGGTTTTTATGTTTCTGCTATAGTTGACATATGCATGACTTTTGCATAGCGTTTCGGAAATAGTAAACGCTATGATATGTTAGGCGACAAAAATAATGTTCTCGCGCTCAATTTTTGCTTCTCCAGTTGTTCTATAATAGCACATGTGAATTTTAAAACGTTATGGTAGGTTAACCGGGAATAAACAAAATTTCATTAGCCGCCTAAGTAAAATAAATGGAACCAAAAATAATTTTGGTGAAAAGTTTTTTTTTTCAACCCAAAAACAAACATATGGTCGACTAAGACTTAGTATTGTGGAAAAATCCCCTTTTGCTAGCTCTCTCTTCTTTCTTTCCTTTGTCTAGATCCCTCTCTTCTCTCTTCTCTCTTCTCTCTTCTCTCTTCTCTCAGTGTCGAAGATCCCAGTCTCGATCTCTCTTCATTTCACTCTCGATCCCTTTCACTTTCAGTCTCGATCTCTCTAACTCTTAGTGTCGATCTCTCTTACTCTCAGTCTCGATTCCTCTCATTTACATGTTGGGTATTAATCCCTCGATTAATTTGTTCTTTTGTAGGGAGAGCTCGGTGAAGCGCTCGGCTTTGCGTGAAGATGAACTCTCTCTCGCCATCCAAGTCTCCAAGCTTCTCATATCCTCTCTGATATATTGGCGGTCTTTATGTTTGTGGAAAGGTTGGATTTTGAATTATTCTTCTTCTTGCAAATAATGATCTTAGCTTTTGATTTGCATCCATTGTTTGACTCTTGTCAATCGAGAAAAGTCAACAGCTCTGATTAAGATAAATCCTTGTCTTGTGTTTGTTTTGTTGTATCAACTCTGATTTTTGACTTTCTCGATTCAGTAGATACCAATCGGTTTCCCAGCCATCGCTAAACGTGAGAGACTCTTTGTTCCCTAATCTTTTCCTGCGTTATCGCTTTTCTCTTTATGGTTTTCGTTTGATAAAAATCAAAACTTCAACTTGTTATTGTGTCTTAGATTTTATAGTTTTTGTTTATCAATGGTTGGGCCTCGAATTGTTAGGATCCGGGTGACTCGTTTGATGATGAATCGTCGTTTTTGGTTTTTTGGTATATGAGAATAGATGCTGTTTGCTATTTCTGCTCTCTCAGCAGGAATGTTGTTGCAATTGCAAGTTCTTATTGATCTTCTTTTGATTTATAGTCCACATCGGTGTACAAACCACCCGATTTGAACAGAAACATCACTGAGATATTTGGAAAGCTAATAAACTTGTATAGAGGTACGAACTCTGCTGTTTTTTTTCTGTACTGTTCTTTAAACAACTTTATGTAACTTAACTTCTTTTTTCTTTCGAAAGCTTTGGGTGATGATAGGCGGTCCTTTAGCTATTACAAAGCTATCCCGGTCATTGAAAAGCTCCCCACTAAGATTGAAAGCGTTGATCAGCTCAAACACCTCCCTGGAATTGGAAAGTCAATGAGAGATCATGTGAGTGAAGAAATGAGTTCAATATTCTGTATTTGTTTGTGAGTGGGTGGTTGTCATAACCAGGGGCGGATCTACGTTGGCTAAGGGTGGGGCACGTGCCCCATGCTAATATTAAGTTGGTTATTGTTATCGGCCATCGTTCAAACTGATAATATGTTGTATATCGAATATTATTGATATTTATCCATTAGATCAATTGGTTATTGGTATCGGTCATCGTTCAAATTCCTTTTTTTTTTTTATATTTCCCTAATTTCATTTTCATTTTTTTCTTCCACATTTCCATTTTTGTCGACTTCCTCCATACTTTTCTTCCTTCTTTTGATTCGTTGCATTTTATATTTCTTTCAATCCTTTTATATTTTTATCAAAAAAAAAATTATCGTCAACATGTTGTTTCTTTCTTATTTTCTTTTACATGTATACTTTCTTAGCAAATTAATTGTATTCACTAAAATAAATCATTACCATCTATATTCTATTAATTTAATAATTTTAAGTAAATCATGTTAATTATATGATTTGGATCCAGTTATTAATATTTTAGAGCCCAAACTATTATATTATTATCTATATTTTTAAAAATATATTTTCTTATATGTAAAAAAATCAAAGAAAATTGATTTTTTTAATAGTTTTTTTTTCAAGACTCAGAATTTACAACATATTATCTGTTTTTTTTTAAATATATAATAATAATTTTTGGCTATATTATTTGATTTGTGCCCCATACTAATATTTTTTCTGGATCCGCTCATGTCCCTAACCATACACAGTTTTGTAAACCATAAACATTTTATTAATCCATTTTGTATTTTAGTAAATTTCAGCAATCTTCCTTTAATTTTTAGATCTTTGGAACTTTAAATTTTTAATTTATATAAATCGTTTAAACATAATTTAGTAGTGCGACGGTTTCACCTCGTTGGCCTCAAAATCAATCTTGAATTTTGTTACGATAATAAAATAGCTACTAGTAAAAATCACTAGGTTACAAAATCTAGTGATTATATGCACTTCTTTTTCTTTTGTTGTAAAATTGTCATGGTAGTAATTTTCATAATTTGTATCATTTTTTTTTAAAATGCACGTCTTTATTTGGGAGATCAGATATAGTAATATGTTATTTTTAACTTTTAAAAAAGATTAACAAAAAAAAGAGAGAAAATTTTCAAAAGATAATTAATGATTTCCTGCTTAAACATAGAAAATGTCGTTGGTTTGAGCTATGGATACTGTCAAACTTTTCTTTTAAAGGATTTTCATAGTTAAACCCCCTAATATATAGTTAAAACCCCTAAAATTTTGTTAAAAACACAAAGTCGGACGCGTGGGTCCATGCGCTATGACTTTTTCTCTCCCAAATTTTTTTTCTTCGTTTTCCTCATATCTGGTTCGATTTGGTGTTTTTTTCCAGCGAATCCGGCGTCGAGAGAGAATCACATGCCTTTTGTGAACCGGCGGCTTTTCATCCGTGGTTGGGGATTATTAGAAGAGGAAGGTGATGAACAGAAAACTTGATCGAGCACAAGAGAGATGAGCTCTCGTGAAGAAGAAGGAAGAAGTTTGTGAAATTTCTGTTAGATTGAAATGAAACTCAGAATAGAGTTTATGTACAATTGATTGACTAAACCGGAACAAACCGGATCTGTAATATATACATTTAAACCGCTATAAACCAAGATACATAATCTGATATTCCCCCTCAAGATGGGGCAAAAATGTTAATGATGTTCATCTTGCTTAGTAATGATTTGAACTGTGTAGGGAAAAGAGGTTTAGTGAACAAGTCGGCCAATTGATTACCTGTTCTGACATGCAGTGTCTTGACAGAACCATGCTCAACAACTTCACGAACTTTGTGACAATCCAACTCAACATGTTTTGTTCTCTCGTGGAAAACCTGATTATTGGCGATATGAAGTGCCGCCATGTTATCACAATAGAGACCTGATGCTTCTGAAGTATTTACCCAAAGGTCTTGTAATAGATACCGCAACCAAAGCATTTCACGCACAGCTACGGACATGGAGCGATACTCAGCCTCTGCAGATGACATTGAAACCACATTTTGTTTATTGGACTTCCAAGAAATCAGTGAAGAGCCAACAAACATACAAAATCCAGAGACTGATTTTCGAGTATCAGGGCAGGAGGCCCAGTCTGAATCCGCAAAGCCAGTGAGCTTCAAGTCAGAAGAAGTAGAGTAGAAGAGTCCTTGTCCCACAGTTCCCTTTAAGTAGTGTAGCACTTTATAGGCAGCTTGAAGGTGAGGAGCACGAGGGCAAGAGGTAAATTGGCAAAGTTTATGGACTGCAAAAGTGATATC
>PKML01050169.1:66195-96540 GCA_002933935.1 Eutrema yunnanense
CATAGGAATTGGACAATCTCGGTCACTTGCTTCATCTGCTGCTTTTAATTGGATACTGAAAGATGGGCTTGGACGGTTAAGTAGATGTATATACACTGCAAGTCTTGCTTCTGCTTTTGACACAAATTTGAAGGTATATTGACTTTGTGAAGTTATCTTCATCAAATTGTAGTTGGATATGTAGTTCTTGAAACTTCTCTATATTTATTGGACAAAGAGAGACGCCTGTACTTTTCAGCCTGAGCATATTCTTGTTTTACTTTTTTTTTTTCTAATAGAGAAAGCAAATTCGTCTCTTGGAGGGTCACAATCATCATCAAGTGGTCACCACAACAATTATCGTAACTCGAATTCTTGGGATGACTGGGGAGAAGAGTACAACAAAACCAAAAAAGAAGCAGCACCATAGATTGATTTTGTTGATGATATCGAAGGAAGAAGTTTCAAAGATTGGAGGTCCAAGAGTGTGTTGAGAATTCACAAGTTTAGATACAAGAGATTGTATGAACTATCTTTTAATTATATACTTTTACTTTGTAATATAAGCCTTTTGTATCATGGTTTTATATTAAATCTAATAAAATGTTATTTTTCTTTTTAATATGCCAAATTATCCCAAAACCCAAAAAATATTTCCAGAAAATTGTAATTTAAATACAATTTACTTAAATAATTATAGGAATCAATTACATATTTCAATATAAAAACAATATTAAGAAACAATTACAATAACAGAATTGCTATAATTATATTAAAAATAACAATTCCCAAACGCTGTTAATAATGTAAATAATAGCAAAAAGAACACGCTATTAAATACTATTTAATTGCATAATAAAATGCGCTATAGTATATAACAATACGATAGCACAGCAAAAAACCGCTATCTAAAGTGTCTTGACCTATTATGACGGGCGATGATACATCGCTTGTTAAAACGCTATGGTATCGTTAGATAGCGTTATTCAGCCGCTAAGAAAAACCTTTTTTCTTTTAGTGGTTTGCTCCTTGTTCATCCTGACACAAACACATAACGAACGAAAATAAAAAGAAAAACGACTCAAAAACAGACTCACCAGTGGGTTGCCTCCCACCAAGCGCTCGTTTAACGTCAGTAGCTTGACTGTAACTCCACTAAGGCTGTGGGTGCATTATCCAGAGGCGTTATGTGTCCGTCTGAAATCTCGGCTTTCGCCCAATAGTGTTTCACCCTTTGTCCATTGACAGTGAACTCTTCGCCTATACGATTGATCAGCACTACAGCACCATGTGGTCTGACCTCCTTGATTGTGAAGGGACCTGACCAACGAGAACGCAGTTTACCAGGAAACAATTGCAAACAAGAGTTATACAGAAGTACCTGGTCGTTCGGTTCGAAGTGCCTGGAGATGATCTTCTTATCATGATAAGCCTTGGTTCTCTCCTTGTACAGCTTCGAGTTCTCATAAGCGTGGTGCCTGATCTCGTCCAGCTCGTTCAGCTGAATCAATCTCCTCTCAGCAGCATGCTTGATGTCGAAATTCAGCAACTTCGTCGCCCATGCAGCCTTGTGCTCAATCTCCACTGGAAGGTGACATGCTTTCCCATACAGCAAGTGGAATGGTGTAGTACCCAGCGGTGTCTTGAAAGCAGTTCTGTATGCCCATAGCGCATCATCTAACTTTGTAGACCAATCCTTCCTAGAAGCATTCACTGTCTTCTCCAGAATCTCCTTGATCTGCCTGTTGGAGACCTCGACTTGCCCACTCGTCTGAGGGTGATATGGAGTAGCTACACGATGGTTCACACCATACTTCTTCAGCAACCTCTCGAAAATTTTGTTGATAAAGTGAGAGCCACCATCACTTATCACAATTCGAGGTACTCCAAAGCGAGGAAAAATGACGGTCTTAAACAGCTTAAGAACCACCGCAGAGTCATTTCTCTCACTAGCTATCGCTTCCACCCATTTGGACACATAGTCCACAACAACCAGGAGGTATCATTTCTTGTGTGATGATGGAAAGGGACCCATAAAGTCGATGCCCCAGCAATCGAAAACTTCAACCTCAAGGATGAAATTTTGTGGCATCTCATGTCTCTTACTGATCTTCTGTCTCCTCTGACAAGCATCACACTGTGAAACGAAGGCGTGAGCATCCTTAAACATGGAAGGCCACCAGAAGCCTGCTTGAAGAGCCTTGGACACTGTCTTGAAAGTGGCAAAATGATCAGCATAGTCGGATCCATGGCAGTGAAACAAGACACCAGGAACCTCTGATTCAGCAATGCATCTCCTGTAGATGCCATCAGAACAATGCTTGTATAGGTAAGGTTCATCCCAAAAGAATCTCCTTATGTCACGCATGAACTTCTTCTTGTTATACTTCTTGAGGTGTTTTGGCTCTGCATCTGCAGCGAGGTAGTTGGCAATATCAGCATACCATGGATCACAAGAATCAGTTGCAGCGACGAGATGATCTTCAGAAGCTACACAACAATCAACGAGCAAAATTGGCTCGGAATCGCCAGGGTATCGATCGATACCAGCAGTGTATCGATCGATACCGGAACCTGCAACTCGTGAAAATTGCTGATTCTCTGCAAGGTTCGTTTGAAACCCAGTCTCAACGAAGTAAATGGCTTCCTCAGGTAGTCTATCATCAATAGGCACATCTGCATCGATCCGCATCCGCGAGTGATGGTCAGCGACTCCGTTCTCTATGCCTCTCTTGTCCTTAACCTCGATGTCGAATCCTTGAAGCAAAAGAACCCAACGACAAAGACGAGGCTTGAGATCCTTGTTGTTCATCAGATACTTGAGAGCAGCATGATCAGTATGAACGACCACCTTGCTCCCTGATAGATAGACTTTTTAGGTCTTAATCAATACCTCAAGTCCACTCATATCATTGTAGTATTTGAGGATCGAACCGAAGAGGTTAAGATCAATACACTAGGAATGCATGAAACTTCCTAAGCTAGAGCAATGTTCTTGGGTTTTTATGTTTTTTAAACTAAGGAAACAAATGCAAGAAAGAAAACAAAGATATAAGTGTTGGATCATGGAATGAACTATCAAGAAGATGATTAATGAGCAAACAATGATGTCTAAGATTGCATTGAACACTATCCTAGAACATGGGATTCATAATTTTGACTAATCCACCGTCGTACCACTAATCACTTTGTTAATCACCAAATCAAGAACAAACCGTCGTTTGTGATAGGGTGATTAACAAGCATTGACCTCCAATACCAATTAGTTCACTAATCACCCTAGACATCAACTATCGTTGGCTAGGCACGAAAAGCTCACAAAAGATTCGTTTCAAGCAATTCATTTAAACTCCGGCTAGGAGTGAAATGCCTAAGTTCAAGACTCGAATGAATAAATCTAATCTAGCACTAACACCGTTTACTCGAATCTCTCCCTAATGCATGGGATGAGACCAAAAATCCTAGGGTGTAGCTCTAGATTGGTTTATCACGCCAACTAGAACTACCTAATCTAGGTGTAGTTCTAGACTTTGGTTTATCTCATCAAATCTAGCATTGAGAACCAACCTAAGTGAAGGACCTAACAAAGATCAACCTAAATCATCATCATATAATCATCAAGACAATTGACTAACGATGCCTAACACACAATCAATGCTAATCCTTAGGTTAAGATCACTAATTATGACTAATCCTCTCTCAAGGCACTAATCACTTTGCTAATCACTTTATCAAGATCAAACTCTCATTTGTGATAAAATGATTAGCAAGCATTTAGATCAACATTTTAATCAACCAATAAACACCTTAAGCAACTACTTTCATAGGTTAAGAATGTTTATCTCTTACTAAGCTCTTAGGGGAATTTCATCAAACACTTGGTGTGCATGATTTTCCCTATGATCTAGATTGACTCTCTCAAGCCCAATCTAGCACTAGGATCACTTAGAAAGAAAGGAAAGCAAGGATTAAGAACATAAGCATCAAGAATCAATCATCAAATCATCAAAATCAAGCTAAATCTAAGATCCAACAAAAGGGGCCTAAAGCCTAAACATGAAAATATGAAGAACAAAAGAGAAAAATACATAAAGATAAAGAAGATGCATTAATATAAAGATAGAGTTGAAGAAATCTTCTCTAGAGTGGCATTTGTGATGAAGATCTATCCAAAATCATAAGAGGAGTTTGGGTTAAAACCCAACTCTAGAAAAAGAAAGCTTAGATCTAAAAAAATGGGTCTCAACAATATTTAAAAGTGTTTTCTTGAGCTGGGTCGGACCGGGTCAACCCGGGACAAACCGGGTATTGACCCGGCCGAAACTTGGATACGTTTTCAGTGAATCGGCCATAACTCCTGCACCTGACATTCGAATGACCTGAATCCAAGTCCTGTAGACAGCTAACTTGTCCCTCTACAACTCTTATGAAGACCGTTTGAGTCGAATCATATCGGAAAGCCTTCGTTTTTCCGGTTATTTGGACGGTTTTATCTTCTCTCGGCCAAACGGACATACCTTCAGTAAATCCGTCTTATCTCCCTATCCATACGTCCAAATAACCCGATTCAAACTCCTGTCTAAAGCTGATTCACTCCTCTACAACTTTGGTGAAGACCACCGAGGCTAATTCGGAATGGAGACCCTTCAATACCGACGTCACTCCTCGGTACCACACGTCGGTGCAAATGAATTTTCCTTCTGTTTCCACACCGAGCAGTTGCACCGACCAGTGACCTCGGTATTGAGGAAACCGTCTCGGCCAGGCGGACCTATCTCTGGTAAATCAGCCATATCTCTCAAACCACACGTCCGAATGACTTGATTCTAAGTCCTATGGTTAGAAGACTCATCGGGCTACAACTCTCATGAAGACTCCAAGAGCTGGTTCAAATCGGATGGCCTTCGTCTGATCGGTTCTTTAAAACGTTTCGGATGGTTCCTCTCTAGTCTTTAAGCACCAAATCTCCAAACGCCACCAAGTGTCTCCAAACACCTAGAAAACTCCTCAAAGACATGCAAAAGACTCACTAGGACCTAATGCAGCTCCTAATACTCTAAATGGGACAAAACAAGTATGAAATGCCATGAAGATCCAAGTAAATGATCTAAAACCTACATGATGTGCATGCTTAAACTATGCAAATTATGGACACATCACTCCCAATCAGGTAGGATCGAAATTTCTCAAAGGAGAAGACAACTGCGAGTAATTCCTTCTCTGTGGTGCTGTAATTCCTTTGAGCATCATCTAATGTCCTGCTGGCATAGTAGATGACGTGCAGCTTCTTATCTTTTCTCTGACCCAGAACTGACCCAACAGCAAAGTCACTAGCATCACACATTATCTCAAAAGGTAGAGTCCAATCAGGAGGTTGCACGATAGGAGCACTCACCAAAGCCTTTTTGATCTCTTCAAAGGCTGCAAGACAATCAGGTGTGAAATCAAATTTGATCTCTTTGCATAACAGAGAGGTGAGTGGGCGAGCTAGCTTGGAGAAATCCTTGATGAACCGTCTGTAGAACCCATCATGACCAAGGAAACTCTGAATATCCTTCACAGAAGTCGGTGGTTGGAGACTTGTCATGACCTGAATCTTGGCTTTGTCAACCTCGATCCCAGCTTCAGAGACCTTCTGCGATGCCATCCAGAACCATAAAGTGACACTTTTCCCAATTAAGGACCAAGTGTTTCTCCTCACATCTCTGAAGCACCTTGCACAGATTATTCAAACAGTCTTTGAACGATGGTCCGTAAACTGAGAAATCATCCATGAACACCTCCATAAAATCTTCAATCATGTATGTGAAGATAGACATCATGCACCTCTGAAAAGTGGCTGGGGCGTTACACAACCCAAATGGCATTCTCCTGTATGCGAATGTGCCATAAGGACAGGTGAAAGTGGTCTTCCCTTGGTCATCTGGATGAATAGGGATCTGGAAGAAACCTGAATATTCATCAAGGAAGCAGTAGTAGGGATAACTAGCCAACCTCTCCAACATCTGGTCAATGAATGGCAATGGGAAATGATCTTTCCTTGTAGCTACATTCAACTTCCTGTAGTCAATGCACATTCGATGTCCAGTGATAGTCCTTGTAGGAATCATCTCATCCTTCTCATTCTTCACCACGGTTATCCCTCCTTTCTTAGGAACAACGTGCACTGGACTGACCCAAGAGCTATCTGAAATGGCATAGATAACTCCTGCATCTAAGAGTTTCATGACCTCTTTCTTAACTACTTCCTTCAAGTTCGGATTCAGCCTCCTCTGATGTTCAATTGAAGCATTTGACTCGTCTTCAAGATGAATCCTATGCATGCACAGGTCCGGTGAGATACCTGAAATATCATCAAGAGAATACCCAAGAGCTTTGCGATACTTGCGCAGCCTACTCAGCAGTATGGTAACCTCTGCGTTGTTCAAGGAAGCATTAATGATTACTGGGAACGTGGAATTAGGACCAAGAAAACCATACCTCAGATTCGTAGGAAGTGGTTTGAGTTCCACCTTAGGAGCTTTCTCCTCGCTCCAATCTCCAAGCCCAGCAGCTTGCTTAGTATTTTCGGCCAAACCTCTTTCTGGCCGCAGGGTATCGATCGATACAAGATGAGTATCAATCGATACTGGCAGTGCTGTATCGAGCATCCTCCCGTATTCAGCAGCAGCATCATTTGCATTGACTTCTGACTCAGCCGAACATACCAATGCCCTCTCCAACAGATCTTCAGGATGCATCTCCAGGAAATACTCCTCAGCAATGTCACAGAAGGTATCAACGAAGAAAGTCTGTCCATCGATGGTTGGTCTCTTCATCATCTTCTCCATGTTAAAAGTCATGACCAACTCACCAATGTTAAGAGCTATCTTCCCATTCCTACAATCAATCAGAGCACCAACTGTTGCTAGGAATGGCCTTCCCAAGATTAGAGGATCTCTGGGTTCCGAATCATACTCCAAGACAATGAAATCAGTTGGGATTAAGCAATTCCCAATCTTAATCGGAACATCCTCGAGCAAACCTTCTGGAAGTCTAACTGAACTATCAGCGAGATTCTCGTGGAAGTGAAGTCTGTCATTCCCATTCTCTTAGCAACCGAGTATGGCATGAGGTTGACACTCGAGCCAAGGTAACAAAGAGAGCGCTCAAACTTGTCTGTAAAGATTGTACAATCCAAGACAAAGCTCCCTGGATCTGGTAGTTTTGTTGGGATCCTGTTGGTTAGGATTGTACTGCACTCATGAGTGATCATCAGACAACCGTCTTCAAGGTTCACATTGTTGGACACCATATTCTTGACATATCTCCTGAAAGCAGGAGAAATTTTGATACAATCGATGAAGGGAAGTTCGACAACCAGCTTGTCCAAAATTTCCTTGCATCTAGTGTCCTCTATCTCCTTCTTAGTCTTCCCAATAGCTCTGGGATATGGTATCCTTGGTATGTAGACTCTCTCTGCAACCGCTTTAGGTTTCTCCTCCATAACCTTACGTGCAGTATCGATTGCAGGCTCAGTATCGATCGATACAGGAGAGGTATCGATCGATACCCGGGATTTTGAGTTTTCCCGTGTAAGAATCCTGACCGGTGTCGATCGATGCTTGGTAGCGTCGATTGATGCTTTGGCGATTTCAGAGTCCTCATCGTCAGATATCTCAAAATTTGCAGCAGTTTGATCCATTCTTGCTCCTGAAGTGACCTCTTTACCACTTCTCAAAGTAATGGCATTGATGTGTGCCATTGGGTTCTCTCATTTTCCTGGGAGAAAACCTTCTTGTCTTCTCGAACCTTCTGAAGTTTGAGCTACCTGAGTTTCCAGCTTCTTCTGATGAATACCAAGAGCATCAATCCTGCCACTCAGATCTTTGTACATGGCGTCCATCTTACCATTGAAGGTCACTGTGATCTGCTGCTGTCCTTCAACGAGCGTTTCAAGCATGGCCTCAATCTTGCTCTCTGTTGTTTTAGCAGTCACAGGCTCGTAAGAAGAATTTCCGTAGTTCCTGGTGTAACCAATAATTACCATTGAAATTGTTGTTGAAGCTTCGATTGTTGTTCAATTGGTTCCTCTGTCCCTGAAAACCAGAACCACCAATGTAGTTGACATCTTCTGCTTCACCCTCGTTAAACACCTCAACATCTTCAGCAAAGTGAACGGCTTTTGTTGTCTTTCCCAGCAAAAGACTGTGCATAGAATCCAGCTGTGCCTTAACTTCAGCGAGCTGCGACCCATCATGATTTCCAGCCAGCTTCTTGCGCTCGAAATCTGCACTCTTGGTGCTACTGCTAGATGCAAAGTTCTCAATCAACACATAAGCGTCTTCAGGATACCTGGTGTTGAAATTACCATTGCTTGAAGCGTCCAAACCCATCTGATACCTCCAATCTATCCCTCTGAAGAAAATGCCCAGCAGCTGCACATCAGAGTATCCGTGATGTGGACAATCTCTCTGATACGATCTGAATCTCGTCCAAGCAGCCTTGAACGCCTCAGTAGGTCCTTGAGAAAACTGGGAGATTTTATTCCTCAGATCTTCAGATCGTGCATCATCGTAGAAGTTAATCAGGAAAGCCTTCTTAGTCGCCTCCCAATTAGTCAATGATCCAGGAGGTAGCTGTCTCAGCCAATAAGTTGCTTCTCCACCTAGAGAGTAGGGGAAGAGCTTGCAGAAGAGATAGTGGTAGGACACTCCATTGCTCTTAATGCTAGTGACCAAGTCCTCGAATTTCTCCACATGATCCATCGGATGTTCATGAGGAAGACCATGAAAGAGATGCTGTCCCACAAGAGCAAAGTAAGCAGGCTTCAGCTCAAAGTCATTCCTCTCAAACGCAGGAGGACGAATCGCTGACCGATTGGCGAAAAACTGGTCAGGCCTGTTGTACTCCCCAATCGTCATTCCACGATTAACCACATCATTCCTCGCGTTCTCAGCGACATTCGCAACGACAACATGAGCAGGTGGTACGACGATTCCCTCTCCATCCAGACGTTGTCCTTGCTCATTGCACAACTGACCCTCTTGGTCTCTGTAAGCACCAGCTGCATCACGAACCAACTCCACTTGATTGTTGTTCATCTTAGCTGATTTCTTTGCTTTTCTGTTTGTGCGTTCCACTTGTGCTAGCTGTTCCAGTGATAGATCAACTAGCGGGGCGTTCTTTTTGCTTCTGGTTTCACGATTAGGCATGCACCTGAAATCAAAAGTCAAGAACGTAAGTACCTGAAATTTACGACGGGTATCGACCGATACTCAACGGTATCGATCGATACTCAGGCGATTTAGACGAATTTCTTAGCTAAAATCTAATGGCGAATTGAGTCCCCGGCAACGACGCCAAATTTGATATGCTCAAATTAATACCCTAAATAGTACTAAAACAGTTGCTGCAGTAAATCAGGGGTCGAACACAAGAACTCAGTTATCACACAATAGATTGTATAGATCCAAAATACGCTAAATCAAAAGATGTAATTGAAAACAAGTATGCAAGTAAAAGTGTTGTAAATTCAGTTGGAGAAAGATAGGTTCAGGGTAATTCTCAGGAAATCAATGAATGCAATCAAACTAGCTAATCAGGGTTCAGATTACGCGCTGTTCTTGAACTCAAATCACTAAAATATAGCTAACCAACTCTCGTTGCGAAAACAATCTAAATCTAAATCCTAGGAATTTCAAATCTCTTTGCGAATCCTAAAGTCTAAATCAGCTTTAATATCAAGTTCGATTTGTTCACAAATCAATTAATCCAAATCTCTTTGTGATTAATCAATTTGCTCACCCTAGTTCTGTCAGGTAATTAATCGCACTCTCGTGCCTAATCAATTATCCTAAGATCTAAGTTCTAGGTGATCAATCCAGAATCAGCTTTGAGAATAACCTAAGGTGAAGAACTAATTCAGATTGTGAACCCTAAGAAACAAATCAACCTAACATTCAAAGAGATCCCTATGAGAAAACCCTAAACCTAACAGGTGATCTACTCAGACATGGAGATTGAAGCAATAAACATGACTGGATAAATACTCAAATAAATAATAAGAAAGAGTAACAAGGGTTCGAAATCTTCTCTCAGACGAACAAAGTATCAGATCTGTCTCCCTTCAAAAGCTCTCTCTCAAAATCCAGAAAATAAAACGTAGCCTACAAAGTGGCTGAAAATCCTATTAAATAACCTAAACACGTTCTGGGCCATCTTGTAAATATCAAAGTCTTATGGGCCAATTCTGTAATTCTTCAACTCTTCAATAAGTCGCGATCCTTCTGTTTCCTCGACGGGTATCGATCGATACTCATGTGATTTCGACGTCTTAGCTACACGGATCTCTGCTTCGCTCCAGAATGTTCCAGAAAGCTCCAATATCTCCAATTATGCTCCAAACGTGCTATAACCTGTAAAAGACTCTAAAAGACTACAAAACGCTAGAAAGACTCTATAAAAAGGACTTATATCATGGCTTAAACATGGTGAAAACCATGATATATCACTCATACATCCTCTTTGGATTTCAACCCACATCCTATTAAGGATCACGGTTCTATTACAATCCACCATAGATTACAGCGCGATATATAAATCTGTGGCGGGTATATTTGGACCAGAGGAAGAAAAAAATATACCTCGACCAAAATCTAAACCCAGTAACTAATCGCTTCACAGCACACTGGTATTTAACGCCTCAACAGTAGAAAACATATTGTATCAAAACACATTGTTTAGTGCGAGGTTTGGATGAGCCTCAACACGTCCAAATTAAACAAAATCGACATGAAAAATAACTCGTCATTATATTTCTTAAGCAAAACATTTAATACCGAGTACAAATCTAACAACACTTTACAACAAAAAAAGAAATATAAACGGCGTTACATAGGTCGATTCACTTTACCATCCACGATTGTGAGGTCGGCAATCCCAGAAAACCGCTCGTTGGACCCTGCAAGATCAGTAATGCCAACGTTAGCAACGGTGAGCTCGATCAGATCATTCCCGAGAAGAATATTGATATATCATGGTTTTACCCCATTTAAGCCATGATATAAGTCATTTTTATAGAGTCTGTATAGTATTTTGGAGTCTTTTAGAGTCATTTACAGGTCTTTGCACGTTTGGAGCATTATTGGAATTATTGGAGTTTTCTGGAGCATTTTGGAGCAGAAGCTAAAGTCGTGTTGCTGAGTAGCTGATCTCACGTCAAGTATCGATCGATACCCCCTGGTATCGATCGATACCCATCGCAGCAAGACACGACCCGCGAGTTTTCCAAAACTTGAAGAATTGCAAAAGTGCCCAGAAGTCTTTAATAATTGCAAGAAGACCCCAAGTCGTGTTTTAGGTTATAAATAGGATTTTACAGCCATTGTTTAGGCTATGCTTTTATTTTACTTTAGCTTAAGAGAGATTTTGGTGAGAGACAAGTCTAATTTCCCTTCGTCCGAGATTAGATCTCAAAACCTTTGTTTCTCTCTTTTGATTTTATATAAGAGTATTCATTCAAACATGTCTATTGATTTAATATTCATGTCTGAGTAGATCTCTCGTTAGGTTTGGGGATTCTCATAAGGGTTTTCTTTGAATGTTAGGTTGATTAGTTATTTAGGGTTCATAATCTGAATTAGTTCTTCATCTTAGGTTGTTCTCAAAGCTAATTCTAGATTGATCACCTAGAACTTAGATCTTAGGATAATTGATTAGGCACGACAGTGCGATTAATTACCTGATAGAACTTAGGGTGAGCAAATTGATTATTCGCCAAGAAATTTGGTTTAGTCAATTTGTGAACATATCAAACTTGAAATTAAAGCTGATTTATTCCTAAGGATTTGCAAAGAAATTTGGGATTCTAGGGTTTAGATTTAGATAGTTTTCGCAACGACAGTTGGTTAGCTATAATTTAGTGATTTGAGTTCTAGAACCGTGCGTAACTTGAACCCTAATTAGTTAGTTTATTATACATTCATTGATTTCCTGAGAAATATCCCTGAACCTATTTTTTTCCTATTGAATACAACTCGTCTGCTATTTGCTATTTTCTGTTAAACTTGAATTGCTTAGCTTAGCTTGATTTCTATACAATTTATTGGGTGATTTCTGTGATTCCTTGTGTTTGACCCCTAGCTAGACTACAATAACTGCTTTAGTACTTTTTAGGGTATTAAATTGAGCATATCAATTTTGGCGCCGTTGCCGGGGAATCAATTTCACCATTAGATTTTAGCTGTCGAGTTTCGACTAAGCCCGTCTGTATCGATCGATACTACCTAGTATCGGTCGATACCGAGGCGATTTTCTTACTTATATCGATCGATACCAACCAGTATCGATCGATACTACTAGTGTCTTTGGTTACTTACGTCCTTGACCTTTGTATTTCAGGTGCATGCCTAACCGCGAAACCAGAAGCAACAAGAGCAATCCGCTAGTCAATCTTTCCTTAGAGAAGCTAGCACGTTTGGAACGCACCAACAGAAAGACAAAGCAAGCATCAGGGATGAACAACATTGTGGTATTAAGACCTGATGAGGCTGGAGTTCTGAGAGACCGACAGGGTCAGGTGTATAATGAGGAAGGGCAGCGACTTGACGAGGCTGGAAACGTCATCGTCCCTCCTGCTGTTGCTCAGATTGTCGCGCCAGCTGCGCAGGGCAACGTTGGGAATGATGGAGCTGATCGAGGAAGAACACTTGGTGAGCATAACCGACCTGATCAGTTCTTTGCCAATCGAGCTGCGATTCGCATTCCGACTTTTCAGAGGAACGACTTCGAGTTGAAGCCAGCATACTATGCTCTTGTGAGTCAAAACCCTTTCCACGGTTTACCTCATGAGCATCCTATGGATCACATCGAAAGGTTCGAGGATTTGGTCACTGGTATGAAATACAACGGAGTGCCCAATGAGTTCCTTTTCTGCAAGCTCTTCCCGTACTCTCTAAGTGGAGATGCTGCTTACTGGCTGAAACAGTTAGCCCCTGATTCGCTGACTACATGGGAGGAGACGAGGAACGCATTCCTAATCAATTTCTATGACGATGCTAGATCTGAAGAGCTGAGAAACAAGATCTCCCAATTCTCTCAGGGTCTTACAGAAGCATTCAAGGCTTCATGGATTCGTTTCAAATCTTATCAGAGAGACTGTCCGCACAATGGGTTCACTCAGGTGCAGCTACTGGGCACTTTCTACAGAGGGGTTGATTGGAGATACCAGATGGGTATGGATGCTGCAAGCAACGAAAATTTCTTCACCAGATATCCAGATGATGCAGTCACTCTGATCGAGAACTTGTCGTCTAGTAACAGCACCAAGAATGCTGATCTCGAGCGAAAGAAGCTAGGTGGAGGAATTGATGGGTCGCAGATTGCTGATGTGCAGGCCAAGCTGGACTTCCTGATCGGAAAGTCGAAGAAATCTGTGCACTTTGCTGATGAAGTGGTTAATGAGGAAGAAGGAGAAGAGGATGTTAACTACGTTGGTGGTTCTGGTTTTCAGGGTCAACGATTTGGGAACAACAACAACCGCAACTTCAACAACAATCAGCAGAGTGGGTACAAGTTTGAAGGGAACCAATCTGGTTTCGGAGCGAAGCAATTCATTCAGAAGCCACTTCAGAGCAGCGATTTTAATCGAAGCTATGGGAATTCTTCGTACCAACCCATTTCACCAAAAACCATGGAGAACAGGATGGAGTCCATGATGGAACAAATTCTTCACGGCCAGCAGAAGTTGCAGGGAGATTTCAATGGGAAGTTTGACTCGCTGTACACAGAGCTTAATGGGAAGATAGAGGCCATCAACCTCTCCCAGAGAAAGCTGGAAACTCAGGTCGCTCAGACAGCAGCAGCCATAAAGAGGCAAGAAGGATTTCTACCTGGAAAAACTGAGAATCCTAGGGCACACATCAATGCCATTACCTTGAGGAGTGGAAAGGAGGTGCTTACAGGAGTGAAGAACAACCCAACTGCTGGAAATCTCGTCGATCTTGCTGGAGATGACGATTGGGATTCTGATGATCCACAGGTATCGATCGATACCACTCAGCATCGATCGACACCAGCTCAGACACCTGCTCGATTGAATTCAAAACCCAGTGTATCGATCGATACCCCTCCGGTATCGATCGATGCTGAGACACGACCAGAGAAGGCATCCGAGACACCCAAGGAAAGGGTGTACACACCCAAGACACCTTTTCCTATACTGCCTAAGCTGACAAGGAAGGAATGGGAAGATGCCAGATGCAAGGCCATGCTGGATAAGTTAGTTGTGGAGCTTCCTTTTGTTGATGCTACTAGGACATGTCCAGCCTTCAGGAGATATGTGAAGAAGATGGTTTCTAGCAATGTGAACATAGAGGAAGGGGTCATGTTGATCACAGCTGAGTGCAGTGCGATGCTGCTCAACAAAATCCCTAAGAAGCTACCAGACCCATGGAGCTTTGTTTTGGACTGCACTATCTACACAGAGAGATTTGAGCGGGCTCTCTACGATATTGGGTCAAGTGTGAACCTTATGCCACACTCAGTTGCCAAGCGAATAGGGATGACAGATTTCCAATCTACAAGGATTTCGCTGGTGCTTGCTGATCGCTCAGTGCGACTCCCAGAGGGACTACTTGAAGATATCCCAATCATGATTGGGAATTGCTTGATCCCAACAGATTTCATCGTCCTGAAGTACGATGCTGAGCCTAAGGATCCTCTTATCCTGGGTAGACCATTCCTTGCAACTGCTGGAGCCTTAATTGACTGCAAGAATGGACAGATATCTCTCAATATCGGTGATATGGTGATGTCTTTTGATATGGAGAAGTTGATGAAAAGTCCAACCATCGATGGGCAGACATTCTATGTGGACACCTTCAGTGACATAGCTGAAGAGTACCTCCTGGAGATGCATCCTGAAGATCCACTGGAGAGAGCATTGGTCTGTTCAGCCACTTCAGAGGTCCGTTCATGTGACGAAACTGCTGGATACTCGAAGCTGCTTGATTCAGCGTCACCAGTATCGATCGATACCCCCTTGGTGTCGATCGATACCCTACGGGCAGAAGGAGAGTTGCTCGATGGTTCTAAGCAAGCTGCTGGGCTTGGAGATTGGAGTATAGAAAAAGCTCCTAAAGTGGAACTAAAGCCACTTCCAGCGAATCTGAGGTATGGTTTTCTTGGTCCCAATTCCACATACCCAGTAATCGTTAATGCTTCTTTGAATACCACAGAGGTCCCTTTACTGCTGAGCAAGCTGCGCAAGTATCGCAAGGCTCTTGGCTATTCTCTTTCTGATATTTCAGGTATAGCACCGGACCTGTGCATGCATAGGATTCACCTGGAGGACGAGACAAAGTCTTCGATTGAGTGTCAGAGGAGGTTGAATCCGAACCTGAAAGAAGTGGTCAGAAAGGAAGTGATGAAACTATTGGAAGCAGGGATTATCTATGCCATCTCAGATAGTTCTTGGGTTAGTCCAGTTCACGTTGTGCCTAAGAAAGGAGGCATAACTGTGGTGTAGAACGAAAAAGACGAGCTGATCCCTACAAGGACAATCACTGGTCACAGGATGTGCATTGACTACAGGAAGCTCAATGCGGCTACGCGAAAGGATCACTTCCCCTTGCCATTCATTGACCAGATGCTGGAAAGATTGGCGAGTCACCCATACTACAGTTTTCTGGATGGGTACTCAGGCTTTTTCCAGATTCCTATACATCCAGAGGACCAGGGAAATACGACCTTTACATGTCCCTATGGCACATTCGCCTACAGGAGAATGCCATTTGGATTATGTAACGCTCCAGCGACCTTTCAGCGTTGCATGATGGCGATTTTCACAGATATGACTGAGGAGTTCATGGAAGTCTTCATGGATGATTTTTCTGTGTATGGATCGTCATTCAAAAACTGTCTGGATAACTTCTGCAAGGTGCTTCAGCGATGCGAGGAGAAGCACTTGGTTCTTAATTGGGAGAAATGTCACATCATGGTACAAGATGGCATTGTTCTTGGGCACAGGGTCTCTAAGGCAGGAATCGAAGTCGACAAGGCTAAGATTCAAGTCATGACAAGCTTGCAACCTCCACGTTCTGTTCCTGAGATTCGAAGCTTCCTTGGTCATGCTGGGTTTTACAGGAGGTTCATCAAAGATTTCTCTAAGCTTGCACGTCCACTCACAGCCCTGTTATGTAAGGACGTCAAGTTTGATTTCACATCTGATTGCCTTGTAGCCTTCGAGGAAATCAAGAAGGCATTGGTGAGTGCTCCTGTAGTCCAACCACCTGATTGGAGTTTACCTTTTGAGGTCATGTGTGACGCCAGTGATTTTGCTGTTGGAGCTGTGTTGGGTCAGAGGAAGGACAAGAAGCTCCATGCTATCTATTACGCCAGCAGGACGTTAGACGATGCTCAGCGAAATTACAGCACCACTGAGAAAGAGTTGCTAGCAGTGGTTTTCTCTTTTGAGAAATTTCGGTCCTACTTGATTGGGAGCAAGGTCATTGTTCACACAGACCATGCTGCTCTCAAATACTTGATGAAGAACAAAGAACTCAAACCTCGTCTATGCCGATGGGTTCTGTTGCTCCAAGGTTTCGACATCGAGATCAAGGACAAGAAAGGAGTTGAGAATGGCGTTGCTGACCATTTATCGCGAATGAAGGTCGATGAATTCGTCCCTATTGATGATTGTCTGCCAGAAGAAGGTGTTTACCTCGTTGAAACAATCTTTCAAGACCTTTATCCCGAAAATCTGCAATTTTCACGAGTGCAGACTTTCGGTATCGATCGACACCCACCTAGTGTCGATCGATACCCGTCGCGACCAGAACCTGTTTTGTCCGAAGAGCAGTTGAACTGCTATGATGTCTGTCTAGTCGCTGACTCTAGTGCTGCACGTCCATGGTACGCAGACATCGCCAACTACCTTGCTATCGAGACTGAGCCAAAATATCCGACAAAATATGCAAGGAAGAAGTTCATGCGCGATATCAGGAGATACTTCTGGGATGAGCCTTACTTATACAAACACTGCTCAGACGGTATCTACAGAAGGTGCGTTGCAGAGTCTGAGATGCAAGCCATTCTTTTTCATTGACATGGATCTGAGTATGCTGGTCACTTCGCCACTTTCAAAACGGTCTCCAAGGTTCTACAAGCAGGCTTCTGGTGGCCTACCATGTTTCAGGATGCTCACACTTTCATTTCACAGTGTGATGCTTGTCAGAGGAGGGGGAAGATCAGTAAGAGACATGAGATGCCACAAAATTTCATCCTCGAGGTTGAAGTATTTGATTGCTGGGGCATTGACTTTATGGGTCCCTTTCCACCGTCACAGAAGAAAAGATACATCCTGGTTGCTGTGGACTATGTGTCCAAATGGGTGGAAGCGATATCTAGTGAGCACAATGACTCTGCGGTGGTTCTTAAGCTGTTTAAGACCATCATTTTCCCTCGCTTTGGAGTGCCTCGAATCGTGATAAGTGATGGTGGCTCTCACTTTATCAACAGGATTTTGGAGAGGTTGCTAAGGAAGTATGGTGTCAACCATCGAGTGGCTACTCCGTATCACCCTCAAACCAGTGGGCAAGTTGAGGTCTCCAACAGACAAATCAAGGAGATTCTGGAAAAGACAGTGGGTGCTTCAAGGAAGAATTGGTCTACAAAGCTGGATGATGCGCTGTGGGCTTACAGGACTGCTTTCAAGACACCGCTGGGTACTACACCATTTCACATGTTGTATGGGAAAGCATGTCACCTTCCAGTGGAGATTGAACACAAGGCAGCATGGGCAACGAAGTTGCTGAACTTTGACATCAAGCATGCTGCAGAGAGAAGGTTGATTCAACTGAACGAGCTGGATGAGATTAGGCACCACGCCTACGAGAACTCAAAGCTGTATAAGGAGAGAACAAAGGCCTATCATGATAAGAAGATCATCTCCAGACACTTCGAACCAAATGACCAGGTACTTCTGTATAACTCTCGTTTGCAATTGTTTCCTGGTAAACTGCGTTCTCGTTGGTCAGGTCCCTTCACCATCAAGGAGGTCCAACCACATGGAGCTGTTGTACTGATCAGCCCAGCAGGAGATGAGTTCACTGTCAATGGCCAAAGAGTGAAACACTATTGGGCGAAAGCCAAGATTCCAACAGGGCAGATGATGCCTTTGGATGATGTGCCAACAGCCTGAATGGCGTTACAGTCAAGCTATTGACGTTAAACGAGCGCTTGGTGGGAGGCAACCCACTGGTGAGTCTGTATATATGTCGTTTTTCCTTTTAATTTTCGTCTGTTTTGAGTTTTTGTCAGGAAGAACAAGGAGCAACTCGATATCGCCTAAGCATCGATCGATACCCCACTGGTATCGATCGACACAGATCGCGATTGATTGGTTCGTCAAGTTGATTTAAGCCTGGTATCGATCGATACCGGCTGTGTGTCGATCGACACTCGACGTTCCACCAAGGTAACTTCTGGTTTCTCTACGTTTCTTCCATCTTTTTGTTTTCTTTTACCTACTCTAGGTTAGATAACACTGGGGACAGTGTTGTTCAAGTCTGGGGGAGGTGTCTGCTGACATTGTGTTTGTTTTTCTTAGAGTCAGTCGTTTTATCGAGTCAAAATTGTTTTATTGAGTCAAAACCTGTTGGAGATAATGATCATGTGCTTGAACATATTGATGTGATTTTGTTTTTGAGTGCACAGTGTTACAGAACCAGTTCTAGATCGACTAATGAAAAATCCAAAGACTGATCAGTTGACCAGAAAACATCCATGTCTCCAGCAGAGTTCTTCTGAAACCTGAGCCAAATTTTTGCACTTCATCAATGTGGTTATTGTTTTTAGAGCTTGATTCATCATTCATATCTGACAAAGGAACCCATGTGTTTAGAGTTATGGTATCTCTCTCCCCTGATTTAAGTTGATAGATAAAGAGCATAAAAATTGAAATGATTTTCTTCTGAGTAGAGGGCTAGGAAAATTTCCAAGGATCCCACTATTCTACTCAAGAGGAAATGATCACACAAAGGTTTGGAAGCGAGGCTAGGATTTTCCTATGATGCCAATATTCGCCTACATCCTTTGATACATAGAGAGGGAAGAACCGGGGACTTGGTGGCAAACACCATCAGTACTCGCGTCTCATACCTTGATGTGTATATGCTAAGCTGAAACATAAAAAAAAATGGAACATAATAAGAGATAAGTCTGGGGGAGAGAAATTGATACAAAAAGTGCGAAAATGGTGGTTCCTTGTCATGATATTGTCTGGTAAAGAGTCTAGAAGGTTCTTAAACATTAACTGCAGCGATGAAACTGGCGATGAAGGTTTTACTTGAACAAAGCTGTGAGATNCTAGAACTTAGATCTTAGGATAATTGATTAGGCACGACAGTGCGATTAATTACCTGATAGAACTTAGGGTGAGCAAATTGATTATTCGCAAAGAAATTTGGTTTAGTCAATTTGTGAACATATCAAACTTGAAATTAAAGCTGATTTATTCCTAAGGATTTGCAAAGAAATTTGGGATTCTAGGGTTTAGATTTAGATAGTTTTCGCAACGACAGTTGGTTAGCTATAATTTAGTGATTTGAGTTCTAGAACCGTGCGTAACTTGAACCCTAATTAGTTAGTTTATTATACATTCATTGATTTCCTGAGAAATATCCCTGAACCTATTTTTTTCCTATTGAATACAACTCGTCTGCTATTTGTTATTTTCTGTTAAACTTGAATTGCTTAGCTTAGCTTGATTTCTATACAATTTATTGGGTGATTTCTGTGATTCCTTGTGTTCGACCCCTAGCTAGACTACAATAACTGCTTTAGTACTTTTTAGGGTATTAAATTGAGCATATCAAATATCTACATAATCCTTTGAAACTGGAGAAACCACGAACCCTTCCTTCAAGCAGGAGGCGACCTTAGAAAAGTCGTCATCCGCTCAGACCAAATTAGCTCTCCAGCCAATCAACTTCTCTGCCTTAGCTTCCAAAGTTGGGGGATCGTCTTTTTGAAGAATGTCCAAGAGCTCCAGATTGTTTGTAACCTTGGCCATATCAAGTTTCTTACTCTTGACACCTTCCAAGTGGTCCACACTCGCCCTAATTCTGTTGACCCGATCTCGAAATTGCCGAGCTGATTTTCACCTCATCCCTTTTCGAGCTTTCTTGACGTTAGAATCATGACAAGCATCATTTCCCTCGAGTTGTCTCTTCAACAAAGCTACAACATCCCTCAATTGCATCCTCTCGTCGTTCAAACTAAGTGCATAACCCGCCACCTTAGCCGATTTCTCCTTCAGGGTTGTCTTCTCCTTTCCGAGATCCGAAACTTTGGCCAAAGCAAGGGCATGCCTTTTCTCCGCCTCGTCGCGTTTGCCTTTCAACGCCAAAGCATTTCCTCTCGCATCTTCGACGAGCCGCTTGTCTCGGCAAATCCTTGACTCGTAGGTAGCAACCAACTCGTTGATAGAAACAACGCACTGCAAGAAACGAACAATATAGAAAAGGAAGGAGAAGATCTTTTAAATTTTGCAAGGAAAAATTAGCTCGTACCCAGACACCGCGCAACGACATATCAACATATGCCTTATCGTTGATTAGGGCACCCAAGGGAGGGAGACGAACTTCGGGTCCATTGATCTCCGCGAGAATCGCAGCAGTTGCAGCAACATCGTCGGCAATCATCTCAGAGAACAAGAAATCAGCGGAAGCAGAAGTGTCAACTTTCTTTTTTTCGAAGCTTGACCTCTGTCACCACTTGGTGTGGGATGCTTCTGAGGTCTAGACAACGGAGGAAGAAAAGTGACAAGAACCCTTCCCCCGTCATTCGTATGAAGCTCGGGGAAAACAACGAAGTTTGCCTCAGTAACCTCATACATAGCTACCTTGGCGTTAATAGTCCAAAGGCCAGGAGCGACTGCCTCGGTAGTCGGCGGAATGTCCCCTAGCAGCTCGTCTTGCTGCTTCTCTTCTCTCTCTCTCTCTCTCTTTCTCTCTCTCTCTCTCTCTCTCTCTCTCTCTCTCTCTCTCTTATCGCTGGCGTATACCTCCATTATTATTGTCCTCAAATCTTCCAAAGATGAAAAAGACAAACTAACCGAGGCCCCACTACTAAGGGCTCGGGCTCTCTCTACTCTCCGAAGCGAGAAGTGCTTTCCCTAGTGGACCTTCCTCGCCTTCAATACGTCAAATACGTCGTCTAGATCGGACGGGACCGGTGTAAGGAAATACGATCTGAAAAAATAAGGATAAGGTCAGAAAAACCAAATTGAAAGATGAACCAAGCCAAAATCTACGGGTCGGCAACCAATCGATCCCCAGTTTGTCTTAACTAATTGAAGACAGTTGCTATCAACGGAAGCCTCGAAAATACGAACGAATAAGAAATGATCCTCCCAACTACTGTCTTTGCTCGAGAATCCCATAATAATTCTCCTAGTCTTCTTATTACCAATATAGAACTTGGCGGACGTGGATTTGGGAACCCTTCGGATGTCTAGCTGATTTCGAAGATGATCAACAGTCACTTCGACATCGCATTCGTAACTGCGAATTAGAATCCCTATGAGGTGACGAAGCCCCAAACATTGATTTGGGCTGAAGCAAGGCCGTGATGTCATAAATAGCAAATGATCACTTCGGGAATTGAAAACCAAAGAAAAAACAGGTTGAAAAAGGCCTCATAAATAGTGAAGCAATCCAAAGGAGGATTGTCGCCTTGATCAAACGGTTCGGTGATAACACCGTATTTTTTACCCGTTTTGATATATATTTTAGAACAATTATTATTAAAGTATTCCACTTGGTTTTGCTATGCTTTTATTACGGGTGTCGCATGTTTGCGCTTTTAAGACTCATTCCAGGTAACTCTGGATAAAAAAGTGCATTTCGGAGCAAAAATACGTTTTTGGATAAACTTTGACTGTCAAGAAGTCTTGCCATCATAGGAGGCCTTCTCACCGTCTGATCATCACCAAATTCGGACACAACAAAGTAGAGACAACCAGCTTTCAAATGCAATTGGATTGGGGACAATCCAATGGTTGGATCCTGAAATATACGCGAAGCACTGAAGACCAATGAAGCTGCCCGCAGAAGCAGTCCACCGCTGGTCGAGGAGCCAGACCCGCGGCCAACTACCACTTCGCCACCCCTGGAGCAATTCCTCCCGCGGCAAGAGGCCAGTTTGCTGCGGCCAGAAGCTACGCATCCGCGGCCAAGCCAAGTTCCGCCCGAGATGATCTGTTTCTTAACCCGAGGCTAAAACCATCTTTTCCCGTCAAACCCTAAAGCAACCCAAGCATGTTGAAGACTTATAAATAATTGTTTTAGACAGAATTTTCGAGGAGGACCTTAGAAACCCTTCTACACATTAGTTTTGCATTCATTCTTGTACTCTTGCATCAAGATTTTCGGGATTGGTGAGGAGGTTTCTCACCGAGCTTAGTCCTTGAATTCGTGAGGCTTCTTCACCAATCTCATGTTTAATTTAATTATGTCTTTTTCCAGTATGTGTGAGTAGTTTAGATTGTTGGATTTAAAAGATTATAGAGGGGAATTCTATGTTCGATAATGATTTCATTCGGTAAACCCTAGCCGATTTCTATAGCTCTTCTTGTGGAAAGTTGTTAATGCATGAATCTAGTGTCATGAACTAGAGGCTGATAGGGGGAGTTTAGAACCACGAAAGTGTTGCATCTAATCACCAGCAAAGTTCATCCATAAGGCGTGCGCGTCGTAAGATTTCGAAAGTATACTTATGAAGTGCCGTGAACCTATGGACCCACTAGCAAATCACAATCTTACGCGCTGCCAGAGACGAAAGCTACTGGTCGAGTGAATAGATTGGAGGACGTAAGTTGTACGGGAGTAGACTACATCATTATTCTGTCCTGTTCGTGGAGTTATAATCTAGAAACACCAGTTACTAATGAGCTAGGGGCTGTTTGATTGAATCGAGTATACCCTGAGATATTCCTCTCGACCCAGCAACGTTTTAGAATAGCTACAACCGTCTCTAGTAGGGTAGTTTAGCAATAGAGTCCGTAGAAGTAGTTTAGTTATCAATTTTATTAGGTTTAGGTTAGTAGTCGATTTTCTTAAGTATTAGGGTAGTTTAGTTTTTCTTAGGATAGGTTTCGTTTCTCTTAGCACTAGTTTAGTAGATAAAATTCCCTTAGTTTATATAGTAGTTAATTTTCTTAGGTTAGATTAGTATAAGTTTTCCGTTTTTGCGTCCTTTACAATTCTAGTTACAAAAACCCTATAAAAATATCTTCGTTCTAGGTTTATTTATTATACAGTGTCTAAAGTCTCATAGAACAACACCCTCTCCCTGTGGATCGATACCTCAAGTACTACAACACACATCTGTGCACTTGCAGGCTTTAAGGTTTATAAATTTAATACCTGAAGTTTCGGAGACAAATCTGATTCGCATCAAGTTTTTGGCGCCGTTGCCGGGGAGAGATCGCTACAGTTTCTATCACACCTTAGAGGTTAGTAGAACGACTCTAGAACAAACTTTTGCTATTTGATTTTTTGGTTTTGTTTTTCTTCGTTTCAGGCTTTGAAACATGAACTCGCCTCTGGAGCGAGATTGCTACTATGAGCGGGGTTACTATGACCCATCTTGCACTCACCACTGTCACGACTCACATGCTGTGTGTGACTCGTTCTACATTGATCGGAAACCGACACCGACCAACTACTCTCAAGGAAGCCACAAGCCTCCTTACTACCGAGTCGAACCTTTTTTGTCTCCCGTTGTCAACTCCAGACAACAGGCATACCGTCTTCCTCACCAAATCTTATACCAGCACGATGATACCTTGGAATTCAGCGCTCGTTTGAGGCGAATAGAATACGTCATCAACAAAACCATCGAGTCTCAAGCCAAGTTCGAAGCCATTTTAAATGAGAGAATAGATTCCATCTCTGTCGAATTCAACAAGAAGTTCGATGACCTTACTGCCCACGTAAATATCCTTGAAGAACAGACCCTTAAAGACGCAACAACACTAAACGAGAGGATGGAACTCATTGAAGAAGAACAAGGAAGACAAATATTCGATATCCGGAAAGCTAATGATGGGGGTACGTACTTTGAACTACAGGCTTGACAATTTGGATTATTCCATCAATGACAACAGTAACACCACCTACAACTACACCCTCGAGCTGTGGAAAGGAGTAGAGCTCGATCTTACACTAGACCGACTCATTTATGCTATCGACGAAGTAGATGAACTATCTAAAGATCATGAGAAGCATGATTCAACACTTGATGACCATGTTCCTGACCTGGAGGAAAAGCCAAATGACTCCCAAGAACAAGAAAACACCGAAGGAGATGAAGAAGACGACGAACCGAACAAGTCCCCAAGGACTCCTCTCACCACTGGCGCGAGCTCTCCGGCCGCGGCCAGCCCTCCCTCCGTCGCGGGTGCAGCCACCAGACCCGCGGCCATGCCACCATCCACCATGACTGCATCCTCATGACCCGCGGCCAGCTCGTGTTCGTCTCTCTTTGAGCCGTTTGAATCCCGAGCACTCTCCTTTTAGCAAGTTGCATTCTCCATTCACACTCAAACTTAAGATGAGCCTTCAAGCGACCTGGAACCAGATTTATATGCACCTTTCTAGGTGATTCAAGCTCATAAAGAAGTCTCATCCCCTTCATCAACAACACTTCAAAGGAGCCCACAAGGAGGATCTACACACTACAAGAAATGAGCTAATTCGCAATGGAAAGTTCCCTTGCAAACACATTAAAATCCGTTGCAAAACATCATTTGAAACGAACTTGCAACATCCAAAAAACCGTTGCAAAATCAATGTTGCTAAAATATTCCGTTGCTAAATCGTTTCCATTCTGTAACAGGTTTGCAACGAATTTTTAGCAACGGAATTTAGCAACGACGGTGTTGCTAATATTTGCAACGAAGGTTTTGCAACATATTTGTAATGAAAAGTTCATTGCAATGTTTGCAACGATATTTTGTGGATAATCGTTGCAAGTTGCAACAAATTGCACCGAAAGTGTTGCTGATTTGTAACAGAACTTTTGCAACATGTGTTGCAACGCACTCTTCATTGCAATATTTGCAACGGAATGTCGTGGATAATCGTTGCAATGTTTGCAACGGAATGTTGCCATTGCTAATATTTGCAACGGAAAATTTTGCAACGACGAAGACCTATTGCAATATTTGCAACTAATTATCAGAGAATCGTTGCAATTATTTGCAACAAACGGTTGTGGATTGCAACGATTGTTTAGTAATGTTATTGCAATGGATCATTCACTTTTTGCAATGAAATTTGTTTGAAATCTTTGTTTAAAAAACAATTTGCCCAAAAAAAACATAAAATGCAAATACATTACATCAAAAACCGAACGTTGGTCGATTAAATAATATAATACCCCAAATCCATAGACCAATACCTAGAATGCAATATAAAATCTAATCTACTTCTTACATACGGTCATCTTCGTTACCGTCCACGTTATCCTCGCCATTCTTGTTCCCGGATTCTTTGTTTCCCTCAAAATTGTGTTGTCAATCACCACTTGGGGGTAAGTGGACCTTCATCAACTCAACGAAAGATTCCAATGCCTTCAAACACTTGTTGTTTTCAGTCAGCTCTTCTTTCGTGCTTTCCAACTCCGTCTTTGTTGCCACAAGCTCAGCCTTCATGTTTGAGTACTCTTCTCCTTGAAATGTTGATGGATCGGTATGCATATGCGTCTTGGTTAATGACAGAAGGCCATAGACACGGCCTTTGTTGGAAGGCGGAACCGCCTACAAAAACAAATTCCCAAGTAGGCAGTAAAAAAAGGCATAAGAACTGATGCACAATATTAAAAACATATTGAAAGGCATAAGAACTGTTTCACAGTATTACTAATCACACAGCTGATTCACAACATTAAAAACAGATTGAAAGGACAATGACAGCGTATTCATAGCCTATTCACAACCTATTCACAACAGTTGCACAACATTAAAAGCATATGCTCACAGCCTATTATTCGCATAGTCTATTAACATACTTAAAAGGTCGATTCAAAGCAGATTCAAAGAAGAAACAAAACATTGGCAATGATAGAAAACATAGCAAATAGATTGAAACTTAACTAATTAAAGAAGAAACAAAACATCACAGAAAAGAAAAGACAGAACGACAAAGAAGAAAGAGTCAGTTTCTAGCAGTGATAGAAACAGAAGAACATCAAAGAAGAAACAAATGAACATCAAAGAAGAAAATAAAAAGAGATCAATGAAATATACCTCTGAGATAAAGTTCATCGTCGGTTGGCGTATAATTGGACTGGACACTCTCATCACCACCTTGTGATAAGTGGCGCTCCGCCAAACGTTGGCGAAGCTTCTTTTGAAAACGGAACTCTAACTCCTGTTTTCTTGTGCTGTAAATACAAAAAAGAAACAAGTATAATCAAATACTTATGCTTATATAACAAATACTATCAAAGAGTTTTAAGAGGTCGCCCTCGACCCCGTAGATGAGTAACAGGCATACTCTAATCCCCTTGGTTAAGATTACATGATCCAATCACAATACATTTGCCTTTACGTTGATTGGGATTTGTTAGGCCATTCGCAATACCCTTTCCTTTGTTGATTAACTGAGATGTCGCTAGTAATCTTTCCTTTGCGCAGATTCATGATTTTCCTTTGTCAAGGTTTCAAAAGAAAAAGACAGAGAGAGAAAATCAGCCCCAAATTCACAAAATTGCATAAATAGAAATGTCTAAGACTAAAGATCAACCACAAAATTCCAGAATCAAGAGAAATTTTTCCTAATTTTGTCTCCGACTAACAACATATATTCATAAACATAAATGAGGATTTTGTGTGTGTGTTTGATACTGGTTGATATGCAAAGATGCAGAGAAAAAAAGGTCACATTCGGCGAGAGCTAGATTTAATTATCATAAAAAGATGAGAAAAAATTGGAGAGAGTAAAAAGCTAGATTACCTTGGAAAGAGAGAGTTGGATTTTCCGGTGAGAGAGAGAAGGCTCCGGTGAGAGAAAGAAACCGCCAGTGGGACAGAGAGACACCGCCGGTGGGACAGAGAGACACCGCCGGTGGGACAGAGAGACACCGCCGGTGGGACAGAGAGACACCGCCGGTGTGAGACTTCGAGAGAGAGGACGCCAGTGGAGAGGGCGAATGCAGGAGACAGAGAGAGAAATCGAGAAGGAATGAGACAGAGAGAGAGAGAAAACACCGGGGGAGACACCGCCGGTGTGAGACCGAGAGAGGGAGAGAGATATGGACTACTGTTTGTCGCGATACAAAGAGAGAGAGATCGAGAAGTCGATAGACAGAGAGAAAGAAAGCGGCGATTGAATGAGGAAATTGTAAGTGTGACAAATAACCTAGAGGAACCTTAGGTTTTTTTTTTTTTTTAATTATCTATTAATTAAAATGGAGGCAATTTTCCCCCTTACATAAATTGAACAACGATTTTGGTAGCCAAAAAAAAAAATTCCCAAATAGACTGCTTTATTTTGGCCACCAATATCTTAGCACGCCACTTATTTTTCGCTACATGAATATTATAAGTATTAAACATTTATACTAACATAATTTTATTTTTCACTAAAATAAAATTAATTTCCAAATCAATTTATAAATAAAATTTTCAACATTTATACAAATAGTTGAAATTAAAGGTAAACAACATATTTGATAGCCCTAGCTCGACATATGAATATATGAGTAAGTATTAAACATATATTAGATATAATTTTCAAAATACATCATCTTAGTATTAAACATATGAATATATGAGTAAAATGATGGCCAATTAGGTTTTTTTATGAGTCATTTAGCAACTTGTGTAATAGTTATGTGAGTAAATGGATTGAAATTTGTTTATTTCGGAATGAGTTATTTAGCAACGGATTTGCAAGGAAACTCAAAAAATCTGTTGCAAAACCAAGAAATTTGTTGCAAAACCCAGAAATCCGTTGCAAAACCGTTGCTATTCCGTTGCAAAAGGAAAAACCAAAAATTTCCCAAGTATGAAACCGAAAATGGCTAACTTTATGTTAACAAGGATCATTTTAGTTTTTATTATTGTTTTCTTTGAAGATTAATGTTTTCTTTGCCCATATTTCATTAGAAAATCCATGGTATGTCCAAATTTGGCTTATGATCATAAGAGTGAGTAAGTGTGTATTCACCTTAACTCATCCTTACGATGAATGTTCTACTCTTACACATTTTTAATATGAATGCTTATTCTTGTGGTGTTTTTTTTCACTGGACATATTACATTTACATTGTAGAACATAGCTTGCACCACTTAGGTAATAGTTATATATATGAGTAAGACGATTCACACTTTTTTTTTTGGAATGAGACATTTAGCAACAGATTTGCAAGGAAACTCAAGAAATCCGTTGCAAAACCAAGAAATCCGTTGCAAAATCAAGAAATCCATTGCAAACCCGTTGCTATTCCGTTGCAAAAGGAAAAACCAAAAATTTCCCAAGTATGAAACCCAAAATGGCTAACTATATGTTAACAATGATCATTTTAGATGTTAGTATTGTGTTCTTTGAAGATTAATGTTTTCTTTGCCCATATTTCATTAGAAAATCCATGCTATGTCAAAAGTATGGCTTATGATCATAACAGTGAGTAAGAGTGTATTCACCATAACTCATCCTTACGATGAATGTTCTACTTTTACACATTTTTGATATGAATGCTTATTCTTGTGGTGTTTTTTTTCACGGAACATATTAAATTTACATTGTAGAACATAGCTTGCACCACTTAGGTAGTAGTTATATGAGTAAGACGATTCACACTTTATTTTTTAGAATGCGACATTTAGCAATGGATTTGCAAGGAAACTCAAGAAATCCGTTGCAAAACCAAGAAATCCGTTGCAAAATCAAGAAATCCGTTGCAAACCCGTTGCTATTCCGTTGCAAAAGGAAAAACCAAAAATTTCCCAAGTATGATACCCAAAATGGCTAACTATATGTTAACAATGATCATTTTAGATGTTGGTATTGTGTTCTTTGAAGATTAATGTTTTCTTTGCCCATATTTCATTAGAAAATCCATGATATGTCAAAAATATGGCTTATTGATATGCTCAATTTAATACCCTAACAGTACTAAAGCAGTAATTGTAGTCTAGCTAGGGGTCGAACACAAAGACTCACAGAAATCACTCAATAAATTGTATAGTATCAAGCTAAGCTAAGCAATTCAGTTTAAACAGAAAACAGAAAGTAGTAAACGAGTTGTATTCAATAGGAAAAAGGTAGGTTCAGAGATATTTCTCAGGAAATCAATGAATGCATAAATAATTAACTAACCAGGGTTCAGGTTAAGCACGGTTCTAGAACTCAAATCACTAAAGTATAGCTAACCAACTGTCGTTGCGAAAACTATCTAAATCTAAACTTCAGAATCCCAAATTTCTTTGCAAATCCCTAAGAATAAATCAGCCTTCATTTCAAGTTTGATATGTTCACAAACTAATTAAACCAAATCTCTTTGCGAATAATCAATTTGCTCACCCTAAGTTCTATCAGGTAATTAATCGCACTGTCGTGCCTAATCAATTATCCTAAGATCTAAGTTCTAGGTGATCAATCTAGAATTAGCTTTGAGAACAACCTAAGGTGAAGAACTAATTCAGATTATGAACCCTAAATAACTAATCAACCTAACATTCAAAGAAAACCCTTGTGAGAATCCCCAAACCTAACGAGAGATCTACTCAGACATGAAGATTAAATCAATAGACATGTTTGAATAAATACTTTTATATAAAATCAGAAGAGAGAAACAAAGGTTTTGAGATCTGATCTCGGACGAAGGGAAATCAGACTTGTCTCTCACCAAAATCTCTCTTAAGCTAAAGCAAAAATAAAGCATAGCCTAAACAATAGCTGTAAAACTCCTATTTATAACCTAAATCACGACTTGGGGTCTTTTTGTAATTATTAAAGACTTCTGGGCACTTTTGCAATTCTTCAAGTCTTGGGAAAAGTCGCGGCCCATGAATTCTCGATTAGTGTCGATCGATACCAGGGGGTATCGATCGATGCTTGTTGCTCAGATCGGGCACTTGGTCATCAGACTTCAGTTTCGCTCCAGAATGCTCCAATATATCTCCAAGAATACTCCAAATGTGCTAAAACCTGTAAAGGACTCTAAAGGAGTCCAAAATACTATAAAGACTCTATAAAAAGGACTTATATCATGGCTTAAATAGGGTAAAAACCATGATATATCAACTCCCCCAGACTTAGCCTTTGCTTGCCCTCAAGCAAATAGAAGACTAAACCAGAGAAAGAGGTTTGAAAA